>JAUZND010054319.1:0-19014 GCA_034780555.1 Coelogynopora nodosa | reverse complement strand
TCCATGTATAAAAATAGTTGTTTAATTATTTCTGATTGAAAAAGACTTATTGAAAAAGTCGAAAGCGCTATCAATAAAAAAAATATTTATTCCTCAAACGGCGATTGTGATTTTATTATATATATATATATATATATATATATATATATAGGTATATATAAGGATATGAATAAATTTTGTTCGATATTAATAATAGCAACCCGAAAAGTAAAACAATTGATTTATAAAAATGAGCTCAACGTAATTTTATTCCAATAAATGTATCTCAAATAGAGTATAGATCATACATTTTATAAAAATTATAAGATGAAATGATTAGAATAACTATTATTAGAATAATTACATTATAATGTAACTCTCATATTTATATTTCAATTATATATATTTACATTTCAATTTTTAAGGTGCGGAATCTTTTTACTGCTCTTTGAGATCCTGTCACGTTTTGTGGGTCGGTGGAATTCAGGAGGCAAACAAAGGTGAGCCACGATCTGGCTGGAAGTGGGTCACAACTGGACGACCTATTGATCTGATACACAATTCCTACTACAATGACGGTGTCGATAATGATGGATCGGAGCACTATCTTGGAGTTGTACTGAGTACAAGTTTTGCAACAAGGGATTACTATTTATTCAACGACAAGATATTACAAACCAAAACAGGATACGTTTGCGAGTGTGTCTGATTACGTCAAAGTGTGAATTTTTCATAATTTGATTTCAAACAGATTCAAACAACAATGAACGACTCTAATCTGTCCTATATTAAAAATAATAATACCTTTTTCGCTGTTACAATAATTTACTCGTGATGATTAGTGTAAAATTATTATTATATTTTGTAAATAAATAATTATTAAATTTAGACTTCAGCGTAATGAAACTTTTACTACTTTAATGTATTTATTCTAGCTACATAATATATACTAACATATATATAATTTACCTTCTACATATTGTTATTAGATATTAACTTCAAGTAAGTCATTTTCAGATTAAAGTTTTCCTTTTATTGTAATATAATTTATATACTTCATGAAAGTGTAATTTTTTGTTTATACTTATATGCCTTTTTTGTTATTTTAATTAGACTAAGTACTTTACTAATAATGATTATTGTTTATCAACTTTGCGATTGTTATTTTTAAATGTCTTTGCTTAATTCACAATAAAACTATTAGTCTAATAATTGAAATGATATATTTATTGACGCTTTAGTATATTGTTGGTTTTATAACTAAAGGCCAATACACAGGACCAACTCATCAATTTTCACTAGAATGTTAAGTTTTCATAACTTTTCAGTAAAACCTAAAATCATTTGACAAAAACAGTTAAGCGAATTGACTTTTTCGTCGAACAAAGCTAACATATGCTATATACAAAGTGTTTTTGGATTGTTCCGTTATTTTATCCCGTTATTCAGTTATCAGGTTATCAACATCTTGTTTAATATTTGGCTTATTAATTATTATCCTTATACAAAGTGTATGCATAAAGCGCAAACACCCCTCCCAAATATTTGAAAAGGTTCACATTTTTAAACATAGTTATATTTTTTCTACGTTTAATAATATACATATATTATATAATATTTAATAATATACTTCTTGTTTAATTTTATTTTCATATATGTCGTCTATATTATAACCGTAACTCAAGTTAATGCAGTTGTGCGGTTCCTTTTTGTCACGAAAATAAGTTCACAAAAATAAAACTAAGCTATACTACATGATGAACATCTGATAAGGTGAGGAGTCATACATCGAATCGTCCCAGGTATATACTATAGAAGCTATTAACAATTTCCAACCGAGTGCAAAAAATTATTTTGAAATTATCTTTATTTATTCTTTTTATGTAGAGGCCTTACTTACTTCTTTTCAAAGAACTTGTATATGTCATCTCAATTCTTCAGATTAACTAAGTTTGTCCAACATATCAACAACGAACCTTCATAATTTATTAAAATTATGAGACATTACTCGACTGTACAGGTTAACAGTCATAGCAGTTAGCCAGTAAATTGGTATTTTCATTCAACGTTAATGCATGCGTAACTGTAAACGAATATGATACTGCGATTTTCTGATGTTAAGCAACATAATTGGTACTCAAAATAAGTGTCAGAATACTTTAACGTGCAATGATCTGTTTTGTAATTTTTCGTTATCAACTTAAAATGCAAACAATTATTGATTCTAAATAATTTAAAAGTAGAATTTTAAGTTCTCTAAAGTGTTTAAATTATTTAGAATAGTTGATAAATATTTTATATTATTGTCTAAATTGCACATCAAATAAAATAAATTACAATTTGCCATCTAAATGTTTCATCAATTGGAATAATTCATTCTGGTACTTTTTTTTGCAATATAATAGTATTATATTATTGTGCATTATAGTACAGTAACAGTACAGTAAAATAATATTTTTTAAACATTTTCCCCTCAGTATTGTTGAATTTTTATTTACTAATTTTCTGATCTTGTTTCTTATTTTTGTTTACATAATTTTTTTTTGTGTTACGAACTAAATAAAAGCATGAATTCTGTTTATCACTCATTCCCCAGCTCTTTGTTTCTATTTTACCTCCTTCTATCTCTGTTATTATATAACACCGAAATTAGGAAATATCTCAAAAACAACCCCGAAATTTATGAATTCAGACAATTTGAAAATATGAAATTATCAAATAAATTATATAATAATTAGTAAATACTTCACATTAAAGAAATAACATAAAATTGGACTTTTATAAGTAACATTCAACATAACATCAATTTCCCAATTCCGTCGTCAATAAGCTCATATAATATCTATTTAATATATTGTATTTATTATATATTTAATATTTAATATTTTGAGGTGCGTAGATTTTTCATTGCTCAGGAAGTATAACCTCAGGAGGGAAGCAAAGGTGAACCGCTATCTGGCTGGAAGTGGGTTACAACTGGCCGACCTAATATACCGATATGATATAACAATCCAATTATACAATGATGGCGTCGAAAATTAATCTTTCTATAGTTCGGAGTACTATATTGAAGTTGTATTGTGTAAACGATGTATGACCACCAATTACAATATATTAGAAACCAGTGTAGTATATATTTGCAAATGTTTTTGACTACAACCTCCAAATGTGAATTTTACATAATTTTTTTCCAATAACAGGTAAAAACAACACTACAGAATAGCACATTTTTATATTAAAAAATGAGTTCCTTTTGGTTATTTTACACTGTGTATTTACTTAACCGTAATAATAGGCATAACATACGAGTTCTGTTTAATGCAAACAAATAAAATTAAATAGTGAAATGTTATTTATTTTGTTATTAAACGACACATCAATGTATAAATAATTAAACTATGAAAATTGTATTACGAAGTAATATGTACTGACATAGGTATTTTACATGCACAGTTTTGTTTAATAACAACCTCATCACATATCCACCTAAAATATCCTACATCTTTGAGAAGAACTTGCATGGCCAGATAATTCTCCAACTTAACTATGTATGTCTATCCACATATCAATAATCAAATTTAATAAAATACCTGAGGTGATGAGATATCATTAGTAGCCTACTCCATATTGTTTGTTTACCAACCCCTTAGCAGTCCGAACAATTACCTCGTAGACGAAAACACAACGTTTTGGCATACACTGTGAAGGAAATTTATTATGCGAATCATTCAGATCTGGTAACTGTTTGGAACAATCGTTCCATTAAAAAACTTGCGTTTGAATATTATAAGTTGTAATTGTATGAATTGTTAAAATTTATTGATGTGATAGTTCATTTAGTTTGTTTTTCACTTTTCGAAATGTTTTAATTTCATCTTGCAAAAATTAATTTTTTGCTTTATAAAATGTATGTATATTAATGTGTAGGAAAATTAATATATTTAAAGTGATACCAAATCAAATAAAATATATAACATAATTTGACACTAGAACCTCAAAATTGATAACTAGGGTAGACTTTAAAAATAATAAGTTAAGTTAATATCTTAAAATATATTTATATATAATCATAATCACATATATAAAAAAAGTATATAATTGAAAAGTATAATCAATAGATTTTTAATAGAAAGCCCCTTCACAACAACAGGTCCAAATCTAGTCGGATTAAAATAGTTTAGTGTAGCTTTTTTCTTCAGATTTTCTTGTATTTTTTGCTATATCAGTATTTTCGATATCGCACTGTACTCTTCATTAATGCTAATATCGTCCGTATTTCTCCGATATCGACAGTTAATGTTAATAGTATCAATATCCTAAAAACCCTTAGAGTTCACACCTCGGTGAAGTCCTTAATAACCTCAAACTCCATAAAATCCTATATATTTTTAAAATCACAAAGTTTAACCTATAAAACCCTTATATTTAAGCCTGAAATTTATAAAATCTAATGTTTAACCTATAAAATCATAAAGTTTACCCCCATCAAATCTTAAAGTTTATCTTATCAAATCCTAAAGTTTACCTTATCAAATTCTAAACATACCCTAGCTAACATATAACATAGAGGGAAAAAATGATTGAAATGACGACATTTATTATAGTACTATTTACAGGTACAACACATATCAGAATAAAACACAAAGTCAGTGTCATTGCGATTGCTTCACATTATGACCTTTTACAAAAAAATGGAATTTGTTTATTTTGTATGAGTCCCTGCAAAAATCCTGTAGCGCAGGGTATAAATGACAGAGTTCGTTCCTCAAGTAGATGCTGACTCGATGTATTAGAGACTGTAGCTCTTTGAGACAGTAAGAGTGGCGCAGTCTGATCAATTAAAACTGGTTCATATTCTGAAAGGTTTCTGATGCACTGATTTGGTATGTTGTAAACCTAATATATTTTTAATTTGAGTCCAACCTTTCGGTGGTCTGAGTTTAGCATGATTATCCACTGTAAATCGAATCAAATCCAAAATATATTGGCTGATAGTTTTCGTCGGGAATTTGACCTCTCTTATCCTAGGGTATGCCTTGAACAGTTCAATGTTTCAAAAGCGCGTACCTTGACGCGGCAATATTTTGAAAATGTATTTATCGCCATCAGAATCCTTTGTTTTTGCTTTTTTTCAAGATTAGGTGGTGGGGGCACTGGAGATGGTTCAGGAGATCGTCAGCCTTCTTGCTTTTATTTTCGTCTCCCTTTAAACATATCATGAGTATACAGTTTAAGAATCTGATCCAGTGGCAGATCATTTGTGAAAAGTCCATCCTGATTATCAGTTGGGCTCACTTTTTGCAGATCATTGTATTCTGCTTCACCGATATTAAACATACGTTTAATTGGCGAATTCTTCATGTGGGCTCTCTTGGTTGCCTTTTGTCAACCAAATGCTTAATGTTTATAAACTTATTCTGTTGTAAAGTATACATTATGTGGCTCCTCCATAGGAAGAACATTTAACTTCTCACACATAAATAATCCGGCGTAATTTGATGCAGATCCAGAAAAAGGTAGGCATAAAAATTTTCATGCACAATATCTTTGAAAACAGCAGTATAAAATTTGGGATCTTTAAGAAAATTTATTATCCCAGGTGAGTCACTTGACTGGCATCTCTTGGATTTTTAAACATAACCAGGTATTGATTATTTAGTGATCGTATCGTGTAGTACGTATCTCCTTTACACTTTGAAACCGATTTTAAGTAATATTGACTGCAAAATACGGTAGGTGGTGAATCATTCTTGTAAACTGGGCACTTATTGGCATTGACGTTTTCCCTTCTTCCATCAAGTCATCCAGAACAATACAATCATGTGATTGTACAATATCAAATGACTTGTTAAGTCCTCTTTTATATACTTTGAAAACATTTACAAGGTCATGTGGAGGCTTGTACTCTGTTCCGATAAACCATCGAATAGTTTTTAAAGCTTTAATAAATAATAGCCGACCCGAGCGCAGCAAATTCTCCACAAATGTGGTTTTCCCTGACATTGATGAGCCAGCAAGTCATATAGCATTGTGCTTGAGTCTAACATCAATTCCGTATATATATTGTGTGTGTATGTTTCAATGTTTATAGATAATATGTCTTATGGTTGCAAAATCTATAAACTTGACTTAATATTTATAAATGTTGTATATTATCGAAATTATGCTCCATTAGCGACGCTGTTCAGTCTACTATAATTGAGTCAGAGACTGATGACCACGCTGATGATAAGCCTATCACTGATACTGAAATACAAATTTCGCATTTTCGATAGGACGACTGTCACCCTCAACCCAACTCCTTTCTGATTTCACATTTTCTGGACGAGAAAATTGGAGAAGGTATGGGATGCCTACGCACACTTAAGGAGATCGAAAAGGTTGTGACACAAAGACTTCATTATCACCTGACTTTTATAAACAAGTGTGAAAGAGACCGAAAATTGGATGAAATATACCAAAGTTACGAATATACATCATACAAAAAGGATGTCACAATCTCAGATGACGCCATCTTGGAAGAAGCAATAAAAAGGAGTTGGTATGTTTTCCGTGATCAAGTCAAATACCATGTCGGACAGTTGACTTCAATCGGAAACTACAAAGATGTTGATAGCGACTACCTAAAAAATGAAAACAATTACAATCGCAATGATAATTGCAATGACAAGCGCAATGACACTGACTTATTGTTGTATTCTGATATGTTTTGTACCAAAAAAGTAATAAATCGCAAATTAAGAGGGGCGATTGACTCTGCGTTATGTGCTGAGATGTGTCGTACAAGTAGTAATACATAGAATATATGTTTTCATTTCAATCAATCTTTTCCTCTATATTCTATTACAGGGGATGTTTAGAATTTAATAGGGTGAACTTTAGGATTTTATGAGATAAATTTAAGATTTCATTGCATCAATTTTAGGATTTTATGACATCAATTTTAGGATTTTATGAGGGTAAACTTTACGATTATATACGTTAAACATTATTTGTTGACTTAAACTTTAGGGTTTTATGAGTTAAACTTTAGGATTTTAGAAATATATAGGTTAAATTTTGGGAATTTAGAATTTTATGGAGTTAAACTTTATGATTTGAGTATATTATGAAGTTAAACTTTAGGACTTTACCGAGGTACCTATAAACTCTAAGGATTTATAAAATATTGATGCTATTAAAATTAACTGTCGATATCGGAGTAGTACAATACAAAGAGTACATTGCGATATCGAAAATACTGATATAGCAAAGAATAAAGGACAATATGTAGAAATTTAAAAGTCATCTGAAAATTACTGTTGTTTTTTAACAAAAATATAAAAATACTACCTATATACGTATAGTGCTAATAGTAGTATATATATATTGTATAATTATTATAATGGACTTAATAAATCTATGATATACACAATATATTATTGGACATTATTCTATGTATTAGGGATTGGTACCTTTGATCAATTCTTAATAATTGCAATTGCACGTTACATACTTGACTTTTTTCGGAATTCTCGTTGAAATCAAACCAATCGATAATTATATGGCTACAGGGCACTATGTTAGAAGAAAACAATAATTATCGATAACAATCAATAGCATACATCTCATCAAGTTTTAATTATTACAGTCAGGCTCTTTATACCTTGCTTAATCGGAATCCCCGTTGAAATCAACCCAAGGGATCATAATTGATATAGTAAAAGTCCCCATTGAAATCTCCCTGATTGGACAATATATAGCCGCAATGCATCGTATTGTGAAAAATCAATAATTTTACTTGAATGTTCGATTACACCTATAGGTTACCTCTGATCAATTTTTCAATTTATAAAATCGAACTCTGCGACCTTAAATTAATTGGAAACGACCGTTAACTTGTTTAAATCGACCAATAAGAAGCCATAGCAACCGAAAAACAAAAACTCGAGTCTGATTGACTGAAACATTAAAAAAAATTATTTGGACTGTAAATTAAAAATCAGTTTCAAATCTCGACCAATCAGAAGATAACATGTACTGTTGTCGCGAGACACGTTCCATACTAATGCCCAGATTGTATTTTATACGAAAACTCAAAACGGTTCGGCTGACTTTTCTAAAGTTTGTTACCTAGTTTTCGTCATTTTGGAGATAGATAAAAATGTATAAACTTAGAATAAAGATGTCTAAATTCCTCAGTTTACCACAATCAATTTACAATAAATTGAATCCTCCTTTATAATTTAAAAAATGTTGTACTATATACATCGAGTTATACATAACTGATTAAATTATACTTTTGTTGCTATACAATTGTATTTAAAAAATATATGCTATTAAATTATAGAAAATTTTTTTAAAACTTTTTTTTAATTAAATATTGTTACATGCATGAAGGAGTTCAAATTTTTTAAAGATTGTAACCAGGGATAAAATAAATACTGTTTAAAAAAATATATTTTAGTTATTTTCCAAATCTGCCATTCTGTTTGCATAAAAAAAACTCAATTTATGCCATGAGTTATTTATTATCAACTTTTTATTTCTGATTTTATAAACAATTTTGCTATCAGTATTCTACTATTATTATGAATAAAAATGGTTTCTTAGATATCGCAGAAAAATATTTACATATTAACTAAAAGTAAATTTATTTTTCATTACGAATTCATGAAATGTGCAAACATTCGCTATTCATTCATTCTCTTTTTCTCTCTCTTTCACATTCTCTCTTTGTTACATACACTGAAGTTTACAACTGACTCAAAAACTGCATTATAAAAACAATCAACGAAGACAATGACCTCGGAAATCGTGGGAGTAGTAATTATTATTGACAAATGATACAACAGATGGTTCATACTTCAGGTGTAAGTATTGCCATGATTAAGCGTTTTTCATAAGCGCTATTCTATAGAATTAAATTTCTTATAGTGAAGTTAATCATCTTATATAATTATCTATTTTAATATAACAATAAGAAAAATTGTGCTTTCTAAACTAAAATATACTAAAGCCAGTAGTCATGTTAGTATTATTAACTACAACTGTTTTAGCTTTAATGTCACCAATTTTCTGTGAATTTCTGTTCATTCCTTACGAAAGCAGCTACAAAATTTGCCTTTATTCCAAGCTTCCTGATACAAGAAAAACATTTTACTCTGAGAAATTTCTTGGTTCTGAAAAGTTTGCCTGTGCCAACATTTGTCTACAAAAGAAATGCTGTTTTTATAATTATGTTTCATCATCAAAATTATGCAGTCTTTACTATGGAGAACCACCGCTTTTCAAAAATGCAGGGGTTTATTTGAGGGCTCATTACAGGAAAAAGCCTTGCCATTATACCAAAAATGCCGATGGTATGAAATATTTTGTTGTTCGTAGTCCCGTAAGTTGGTTAACTGCACGAAACGAGTGCATGAATAAAGGCGGACGTTTGGCAGAAACCGACACGGAGCAAAAGTTGATTGCTGTTGCAAAAGAAATGGAAAGTAGTACATCTGGTGAGACATTTAAAATATAATTTTTTAGAATCTATATAATAAATTAATTTATATAGTAAACATATAAATAATTCCCTAAATAATTTAATAATATACTCTTAATATATATGCATAAACTTTATACAAGGTGTCCTAAAAGGAACCGAAGTATACATTCAAAGATTTTAGTACTTGCAGTAGTCTATTATTTGCGTTTATAAAAAAAATTAATAATTGTAACATACTAATTTATTAGTATTCGAACAAAACTATATTATTCACTTACGAAAAATACTATTCATCAAGAAACAATAGAGATAAATAAATTTTATTGAATCAGTTCAATAAGATTTACAATTTTATTATACGTATCTAAAACTATTGTTTTGTTAAATAGCAAGCGTTTTATAATTATGTTTAATTTTTTCAAAATATTATATATTATAAATTATTTACATTATAAATCATCTACATCCTACGTCATTTACATTCTATGTCATTTACATCCTACGTCATTTACATCCTACGTCATTTATACCGACATATTGATTTACAATATTTAACAAAACATTTAAACATTTTTATATTGAAAATCGTGAAGTTTGTCAATTTTGTAAAGTTTGTAATATATAAGTAATGAATGTGCTCGAGAAATAATAGGAATCCTTCTTTACTGAAAATTACTTTTAAAAAATATTCTATATCGATTCATATTTTAGATCCACGTCCTTTACCGCATTTTTCCTTTTTTTTGCCTCTTGTCCTCGAATAAATGTATCTTTGTATCTTAGCTGCACTTATCTAGCATAGTACACATGCAGTAATGGGTTCCCTTTCTTTGGATATAGTCTTCATTCCAACGTGTTTTTTATTTCTGCATCTTATTTGCGTACATCCTTATATTCTATTAAGTCTGGTTCTGGTAGATTTTTTGTAGAATTTTGTTGCGAAAGCGACAAACTCTTTTTTATATTTTCGTATATGGCCAAGGTATCTAGTTCATTCGGGAATTAGAGGCACTATACCAGCTTTTCCTAGTAAAGCGTTGCTAAGGGTTGATCTATATAGTGCATTCTGTAATATGTATAATAATTCTAGAGGTCCATCGAATTTATAATACCATGCCTTCTATGTTTATTGTTAGCGTCGCTATTATAGAATTCACACATTGACCAAATTGACACTTCTCCGGTTACATAGTGCCGCATGTTACAACTTTTAACCAATTTCCGTTTACTCGCCATCATCTATGTACAATATTGTACATTTGATATATATGTGTTTCAACTATTTTACATTTATTCTTACAATGTTCCCCGAAGGGGAATTTCTGGTATAAGAATAAACCTAGAAGACGACTTAGTCGAGGCAGGCTTGGCTCTGGCTACTCTTGCCTTTTGTACTTTGGGTCTGCCCTGCTCCGTTTTTCCATCGTGTTGAACTTGATGTAGACGTTTTGCTATTATACTATCTTAGTATGTTGATATGCCGCTATGAAATCCATTTTGTTATGCTGGTAATTTTTTGTTGTCTTTTAGCCGACGATAAAATCTGCCTCTAATCTGTCTCTCAAGAATATTTCTAAGCTACGAAGTTAATTTGAAAACTGAAATGAAAGCGGGTATGAGTAACTTCCTGATATAAATTATTTCTGTTTAAGCTATACTTGCTAAATTTTTTATGAAAGTTATGAATGCGGACATTAATAGATGATTTAAGAAATCAAATCAGTCATATATAATCTGGACTCTCCAGAGCATCAGGACGAATTTCTGAAAGCCATCCGATTTCAAAAAGCGAAAAAACAAAATTGTTGTTCTAACAGTAATTGTCGATATCTGTGAAATTAAATCACATGTTGTCATCGCGTGAATACTTTTAATCAAATTATAAATTTAAAAGTCATCAAATCACCTTCCTGAAATGCACATTTTTGTTTGACAATTTAAAAATATGTGTTACAGTTAAATGTGTTAAATGAGAATACTGCGCAATAAACGATATTAAGTAAATTGTTACAGACACCATCCAGAACATCCATACATTGGAATTAACTATGCTATTAAAATATTATGTGGCTGTTTATATCAAAAAGATTTTAATTACAATTTCAGATAATTCGAATCAAATTATAAGTATTGACAAAACTAATTATATTTCAATATTCTTATGAATTTTGATAAAATTCCAATACAAGAAAAATAATTGTCTTTACATTAACTTTTTTTATGAATAAGCTAGGCCTATTCATTTTAAAATAATGTACCTAAAAACCTTAGCATTAAAAAATTAAATACGAGAACCACTATAATTCAACATAATTGTATAGGACCGTTATAAAAAAATAGTTAGTATTTGTTGTTATTATCATTATTTGTAAAAAGCGGTTTTTGCAGAAAATGACTCAAACATATGATAAAACTATTAATTACATTATGTCTTGATACAAAATATTCTATATCCATAGTTTTATTTTCAAAATAACCACAATAAAATGTTGTTGATTTACACCAAAGGCGTGTCATATTAAGTTATTACTGTTTTAAAGTTTATTGACAATACTCTATTATATTGACAATAGGAGGGGTTAACTAAAAATGTACATTTCATGTACGCTTCAATTAGTAATAATATTTTAGATTGTAGCATAAAATATTTATTTATATTTGCAAATTTTGTAGGTACGAAGGAATTTACATGCTCAACTATGAGAACCTGTAACATATTGTGGGTTGGTGGAATTCAAGAGGCAAACAAAGGTGAGCCACGGTCTGGCTGGAAGTGGGTCACAACTGGACGACCTATTGATCTGATACACAATTCCGCCTACAATGACGGTGTCGATAATGATGGATCGGAGCACTATCTTGGAGTTGTACTAAGTACAAGATATTTATCAAAGAAATACTATTTATTTAACGACCAGTCCTCAGAAACTGAAACCGGATATATTTGCGAGTGTTTTTGAACACTAATTGTGTATTTTACATAATTGGAGTCCAAACAGGTTCAAACAACAATTGACAACTCTTATAATTCCAATATTATTCAAAAATCATTTGAGTATATACTTTATTTATAGACTACATTATTTTATTCATAATAGTATAAGAATAAAATGATTTTAATTTTTATACATATAGCAATTAAAATTATCCGTATTATTTAAACTATAAGTCAGTGTATATATCTTATATTGCTTCAATTGTTTCAACCTTTTTAGCGAAGTTTTTCTAATTTATAATTATTGTCAAAATATAATGCTTTCTTTGTTATAATCACTATACTTTAGTTTTTAAAAAACGGGAAAATTTATTTAATAATTCTTATTGATTACGATGATCTGTGAGGAAACCTGCTTTGCCTTTCTTATGTCACTATATGCTTAGCGCAGGGGCGGATCTATGAATTTAAAAGGAGGGTGATTTACATTTTTTAAAAGGTAACTTTTTTCTTGTCCGTTTAGGAGGGTGGGGGTTTGTGATAAATGCATATTATATATAGGATGTTATATGAATCTGTCTGGCCTTAATATTCATAAAATCTTGAAATCAGATTAAAATCTATTCAAATCTAAAATATTAATTATTATTATATTAATAATTATATTATTATTTATTAGTTATTTTTTATTTATATATTATATATTTATTTTATATATTATTATTTATTATTATTAATAAAATATTATTATATTATTATATTAATTCAAATCTAAAATATTATCAGAACACAATCAAAATAATATCGGGGGAATCTGCAGTGAATTTAAATAAATTATGAAAAAGCGGGCTATTACTTTAATTTCTTATTTTTTTGGTCAGAATTAATAAATTGTTCAATTAATAATTATGTAAGTTTTATTTTTAATACGTATACGTTTTTTTTAGCAAACAATTTATTATAATATTTCAAGAGCATTTGCAAAAAAGTCAAAATGCTACAAAATTCTTGATATTATTTATAAAACAAACATCATCACGGCTTTCATTCCTGAAATCGAATTAAACCGTTATGCACAATAAAAAATACAAATGTATATTAAATTATATTCACGGGAAGGGTTAACTGCCAGCAATGTCCGTCTTATTTAGGACTCACCAGCAGAACATTATACTGCATAGTGCATACTAACGTAAAATGACTGAGTTCAGTTGCGCTTTACACTGCCGATTCAACAATCACTCTAAAAAGCGAATATATAATTAAACAAAATAACTAGATGATAGAAGTGAGCGGTTTCATTCAAATGTGACCGATCAAATCAGTATTTAAAATATTAGAATTTAAAAAATCACAAAAAACGACTACCTTAGATCCTGTTGTAATAAAAATGCATATTCTTGCATTTTCTTAAAGTTCATCTTAACAGTTCTCTTTTCAACTTAACACATATTCTTCAAGCATCAGTATACCACTGCTGTTACATGCATATTATCATTTTAGTCAGAACGAAATTAAGTATCGGTAGACTTATAACTTCATTTTTAGTTAATCCTGATAACTTTTTCATTAAAAACAGATAGCGAAACAGTTATATTACAAAACGTATTCAATGCAAAATATGCTATATTGCATTGAATGATATTTTGTATTTGATTAATAAAACGTCTTCTGTAACAATTGCTACATGTTTCTGTCTGACAAATGGCCCCGGTGTGAGATAATCCCATTTTTCAAATGTTTAGGTTACGCGCAATAAATGTTTATCAAAACAATGTTGGTTGTATTCAAATCAGAAATATAGAAACATATATTCAACATACCCATCATTCAACTTTGGTAAAAACCATAGAGTTAGTCAGGTTCACAATGTTTTTTTTATTCAAAGTCATGGGAGATTAGCAAACACATGCATTTTCGAAAACGTTATAACATGGGGAATCTAAAAATACATGTTTATATTTGCGGACATACCTGCATGAGTTTCAAAAATGGCCGCAATAAAAACATATTTGTCTTTATTACGGTCTCTAATCACCCCGCAAACTTTAAAAATATGCTAATCCTGTGTTGTAAGTAACAAGGAATTCAATAAAGCTATAGAGACATTGTTCAGACGACTAGAAAGTACAATAAACCACAGTTAATCAATAAAATACTGTTTATATCCGAAACAATCTGCAAAATAAAATTACTTACTATTATGATTTTTACAGGTTATATATTTAGTTAGTTTACATAATCCACCATAAAACTCTATAGATGAACAAAAAAATGCACGATACTTGAATATCCTATTTAGAGTTTTTCATCATTGTCCTGTGTAACAGAATAGATAAATTACTTCAACACAATAAAAATTTATATACAGTACAAAATAAATTATCAAATCAAAAGCTATGACGCCTTTTGGGATATTCAGTAAAATATGGACAACTCCATCAGGAAACAATACCCTTAATTAAAATTTGCATATAGATACACTATCGATATTATCATATAGAAAAAGTTATTATTTTACTGTTACTTTTCAATGGTGCAAAAACCTTTTTAAATCAAAAAAATATGTGAAAAAGTTTGACATAGTTATATATATATATGTTTTGATATACAATATATACATGTTTGAATTCAATCACTACTAAATCATTTTACATTGATATTAATATTTATGTTTCAATGGGGAAAACAATTTTTTCCATCGGCAAATCTAAGATGGTCGCCAATTTGAATAAATATTACAATTTTACAGCAAACATCAAAGGTTTTATTAAATAAATCACCGTAGAATTTATACCTATAATCAAGGAATCTAAAAATATATGTATATAAAAAAGGATAAGTTTTAATATGGAAAGTAGTTTAGGAAGGGTGGATTCGTGCACACTTTTTGACCTTTGACCCCAACACTTGACCTTTGGCCTTCCCCTACCTCCAACCCCTCCCGCCCACCCCCATCCCCCCCAAAATTATATATATATTTTTGACGTTCGGGATCATTACGGATCATAAATGGTCCAAAATCTCTCATTGGGTATATTTTTTTAGGGTAGTAACTTATGGCGACCAAAGTTGTTATGATGACTCACAAATATAGGATGAATATTTTTATACTACATGCAAATATTTGTAAGTAGTATATCACCCTAAAAAATTTCATTGGTGTATTTATTACATTATAATCTTATTATTTAATTCAAAATATTGTTTTTAGACCATTTTGTAAATTTTGGACGAAAAATGACATCATTCATGACGTCATTTTTGTTTTTAGCATATAACTTTTTATGTTTACAACTTATAAAAACCAAACTTGCTATGATGACTTACCAACATAAGCCAAATCGTTTATACTACTTTACTTTTTTGTTGTATCTAGTATAATATATATATTTTAAATTTATAGGGTAAAATCAAATTAATTAGATAGACATTCAGAGTAGCTATAAGTCAGTGTCATTTTTTAAAAATCGTTTGAAATTTAACGAAGTAATAGACATTTTTAGTGATTTACGGCTGATTAAATCTTTTTTATAGTAAAATTAAATTAAATAGCTAGACATTTGTAATAGCAATGAGTCAGTATAATTTTTTTTTAAATCGGTTGAAATTTGACAGGGTTAAAAAATAACGAAAAAAATTTATATTTATTTTATAATTTAATTATAGTCACTTTTGTATTTAGTCTATAACTTTTGATGTTTACACCTTATGACAACTAAAAACTTGGTATGATGACTCACCAACATAAGACAATCAAAGAACATTCGCTTATGTGAAGCAGCCGCCCTACTCTCTGGACTGTAATATTTGCGACCGGTAAATTTTTTCAAGGTTGGAAGCTAAAATAATTGGCAATTTCGATAGAAAGGAAGACCTATCTGCATTGTTAAACGAACAACTAATACTGTTTACAGAAGATAGAATGAAAGTTGCACTAGAAACAATGGAAAATTGTTTAAGCAAAATTACTGAGAATGTTAGCAATTATCTGTAATACAATTAATCTAACACTACATAACCGAATACTTTGTAAGTAAATGATTATGTGTACATTAAATTCTGTTTAAAGTTTAAATATACAAATTAATAGATACAAAAACGAACTTTATTTCGGTATGGCCTATATTATTACTATTATTATTATGGGTATCATTATTATTGGATATACTGTCCCCTATATTAAAATAATGTGATATTCATTTAAATTAAATTAAACACATATTTTCAATTTTTGAATTATTCCTAACAATATTTTAGATACATATATTTTTTCAATATAAATTGCAAAAACTAAATATTACTATATTTTAAGCAGGTGGTCATTTTGGGTAAAAATCTAGTAATCCGCCTTGCATAATAAAATCTAACATCCACCTATGGTTTAAACGTTTTCTTTCAAAGTTTCTCAACATGAACAATATTCATGTACTATAAGAGCCATTCTCACGAACTATCTATACCAACCACATTTTCGCGTTCCCCAAACTGTTATGTGTTACACGTTTGATATAGAAAAATATTGTATAAAAAATTTAATATGTAAATCTTCAAAATATCTACTCAAAAATGTATAGTTATCATACATTCAAATGCAATATAAGGTCGATAATATCAATTTTTTTTCAAAAGGTGATAAAAAATGGCATTCCATTAGTTTCCAATAATCATAAACAACCAGCTTCTTCTAAAATATAACTAAAACATTATTTTAAAAATTTCTATTATATTGTTTTATAAGAATTGGATATACATAAAATTTATTTAATAAAATTTATTGCAAAATATTTAAACTTCAAAAATATTTTTATTTATTTGTTACAATTTCACAGTTTTGTTATATATTTCACAAATAGAACACGACATCCATTCACAATCAAAATTTATATGTTTTTGGTCTACATTAAATGTAGATTTTTTCTGTATATGCGCTATAATGTCGAGATAATTCTAATTTTGTAAATTTATTGTTTCACTATATCGTATTTTTAATTATTGGAAGAATATTTATAAAATAAGTTTAGTGTTAAGCCGCTATATTAGATATTGTAAGTGAAATGCCATTTTTGAATATTATAATTACCTAGATGTATTAAAAATAATTCATTTATTTAGAAATTGCATTTTTTCTGCGTAACGAATTCATTACATAAAGTAAATATTTTTGGTTTTATAGATATAGTTATGTTTTGTTGTATCATGTTTTTACTATTTCGAAGCGTCAAATATTAAAATATCTCCATTAAATAACTTACTCAAATTATATCTAAGAAATATTAACATCTTTTCAAATAAATTAAAACATTGAACTGTGTACACATTTGTTTAATAGATATCTACCTTTTAGGTGATAGCGGTCGTAACAGAATTCATAGGGGTCGTAACAGAATTCGTAGCGGACGTAACAGAATTCATAGCGGACGTAACACACATTTCCAATAATTGCCCATAATATTTCTTACAAAACAAATTTATATATATATTAGTATCGCGGTTACTATAAACAGTTGCGTGTGGATATCGATTTGTAATTTAAACATGATCGGTCACGTCTAATTAAAATTCTAATATTGGAAGGATTTCATTTTTGTTAATATATACATATGATAATATAAACAATATGGGTGGTACATGCATAAAGAATAAGTTTATGCTTTTACTTCGTGTTTTGGACTCCTATTAAAACACAGTGAGCAAATAACTGCATGTTAACAAAGTAATGGGTGATAATAAAATAAAACGTCAAGAAAAACCGACATCAAGATGAGATTCCATCTCAATCCACTTAACCCCTTGAATCATACAATATCGGGGATTATAATGCCGTAAAAGTCGGCAATGACTAATGTATTGAAAATATAATTAATTAAATTGAATAAGTGTATTGGAAAATAATTAATTAAATTGAATAAGAATATCAAGTTCGTTTCAAGGAAAGGTCAAGGGAACTCAAGCCGTAAACTTATATGTGGCATGTTCTATAGACGATACACAGTGGTTAAAAGCATCCGACATTGTGGTAAAGATCCATGATCTTCAAGGTGCTGGTTCCAAACCATATATGTATAATTGTTTATCTATATTAATGTATCTTATAGCTACTAGTTGTAATTATAACTCTATCTTCTAAATGGAGTGTTTCAGTATTTATCATGTCTGAAATACGTTTATGTAATGTACCGCATACGAAAAAATACTACGTTCGGATACGACTACTATGTATCATTCGTTATTACTTCTTGCTGCTTCATTATGAATTATTATATATTTACCAAATATTCGTACAACAATTAGTTTAGATTAACATATTTTTACACACGTTGTATTTTGAACATTGTTTTTATTTATTTTACTGTATTTTTTCCGTAAATATTCAACCGAATAACTCCATTTTAATGTATACTACTATTTTCTTGTTTGTTCTATAATGAAGACAATAATGGTTATATTTATAAGACTCGGACAAATTTAATCAAGCTAGTTTAATTCAATCAAATTCAAACAAAAAATGTGTATGGTATTAGTTGTTATTTAGTTATTATTTATATATGTACCCGCTGTGTAAAAAGTCTGTGTGCACGGTTAGTAAAAAATAAAATAGTAAAAATAGTTATATAATTTGGATCTA
>JAUZND010054308.1:0-19019 GCA_034780555.1 Coelogynopora nodosa | reverse complement strand
GGGTATAGAGGGGGGTATAGAGGGTTATAGAGGGGGGTATAGAGGGGGTATAGAGGGGGGGCTTGTTAGAGTATTGTCATAATGTTGTTCAAATTGTCATAACTGCGAAAAGGAAAGTTTGTTGCCATTGACAATACAAAATATATACAATAATAATTGATTCATTTGAGCTTTAATATTGAATTAAATGGAGACGTATTTTCCGCTGCAATTAATATTCAGATTCAATATGTGATCTTTGTCTATCACCCTGACAACAATCAACGCGTAAATAGATTAATGATTGAAAAGGAATATAACTGTTTATACATCACAATAACATTACAGCTAGACTACGTAATTAAAATAAATTGTTTATTAGTGATATCAGGAATTAAAATAAGACGTCCTCTTAATATTAACGACAGTTTTTTTTGCTATGGATGAAGCCATACATTTTGGAAAGGGGTTTATAAAGCTAGGAGCTGAACTACCTATAGATAAGAAAAATAAATAAAACAGTACCATTTTTTTCTTTCGTGTAATGCCATAACACGAAGAAGGTAGGGGTAGGCTATCTGTCGCAAACATATCTGGCCTCTCTTTTGATGCTTTAATTTACGAAAAATGGTCTGTGCAACCATACTATGTATCCAACTTTTTAATATAAATATACTTCCGGCTTATAATGTTTCCTTAAGTCTAGACAATACGATCAACACAAAAGAATATTTGGAAGAACCAGAATAAAAACAACAAACAGGAGAATCATTTGCTCACCGTCCAACATCCCCTCAGACAACAGTCCTTCTCAAACGTACATCAGCCGCCGACTATGAAGCAAGCTGGGTATGTTTGTATGGAGTGCATTGATGTGCATTCCTACAAAAACCGCCACATTTCACAATACTACCATATTATAACTAACTGCCGCACAGACAGAACTAATTGTGAGATGGTGCCAGGTACAATGTGTCGATTTATACATGGTTGACCACCCGATTGAACTGATTCTGAATAGACTGCTTCGTTGCTCTATAATATGACACGGGTTGCAGGAATACATACAAGAGAGAAGATGAGAAAGAGAGAGAGATAACTCTCAGTGTATCTGGAGATCTGGCAGAACTTGTCTCGTCGTGAGAATCGGAAGAATGAAGACAAAAGAGTAACATACGTAACAAAGAATAATGACATCTATCATTAGGCAATCTCCGACTGTCATCGCGTAAACTGTCACACTTTGAGCAAAAAAGAGAATAAATACGAAATGGAAGAGCTGATTATCGACCTAAGAAGACAGTACAAGCTTACTTACTTATGCAGTGTTTGAAAATAGGGTAAGAATATCAATAAAGAAAACACAGGATGGCGTTAATCAATCATTAAAACACAAAACAAGATATGAGTAAAGACTACTGAAATACATCATTCATTAATTATCGGCTCCTAAGAAAGGTTTCTTATAGATATCGATAATCGATTTATATAATAATATATATATTTGCTAAGGTTTATCAATTAATAAAATTCTTCCAATTAACAGAAGAAACTAAATTTTGATAAATAAAATACAAAATAATAAATATAAAGGAAATCAATAGTTCGATAACTACAATTAAGAATATTATCATCACTGTAGAGTGAATTTCACTGGAATTTAAATGTCAGAACTTCATCGTTACGTATCCTTAGATACGCGAGGTGATCATGCAATTTACAAAAGTTAATTGATAACTAAAAAAAGAACAAGATTATATATATATAATACTATGTTAGATAATTAAATTAAATAAACTTTAGATGGCAAGTATATGATATTGAAAATGACTGAATTAAAATAAGAATACTTGATAGTTGGTGAAACGAACGAGTTCTTTTTTATACAATATTTGTAACTAACCCTACAGCTGTTAATTTCTCCGCATTTTAAAAAATTCGCAAAAACTCAGTTAATTGAAATTAGCATGATCTAATTTAAACTTCATAACATCTAAAAAGTAGAATAGCGTGCATCAAGCAAAATCAATAATTCATGACGTGACCGTGTTTCAGGAAATTATTTGAACTCACTGCCATTCAAAACACCCTTGCGTTAACCATATGTGATTATATTATATAATTTCGTTTAAAATTAGAGGAAGTATAACATTAGTAATCCATTTAGTAATGTATAGTTATGAGTCAGTGTTTCAAGAGATATTATCAAAAAAACCACTGAAATCTAGACTAACTTATAAACATAAAAAAATCAACTATATAAAATATTTATCTAAACTAAATATATAAATTATTGATTGTATTTCGTATAAATATTGATCTAAACTTGTATAGAGCAGTCTGTTCATATAAGAAATTAAATATTGATTGTATTTCGTATAAATATTGCAGTCTGTTCATATAATAAATCAAATATTTTCAAAAACAGCTGTAAAAGCAAATGTTATGGAACAATAAAGCTGTGTCTTAATGGAATTGGTTTGCCCAGACAGAAATTAATGTTCCAACAAAACAAAGTAGCATACTTAATGTAGATAGTATAAGTGAAAATATATAAGGCGCTTAGAGAAAGAAAACTTACTACGTGAAAGGGAACGAACGAAGATTTTTAACGAAACTAAAGTTATAAATTGTCACAAAATAGAACATTATAATAATATACCTTTTGAATAAAAATAATTTAAACATTTGACAGTAAACTGTATTATGTTAATCTAAATCACAATGGCATACATAGACTGAGTGAGCTAACTGAGAGATATCTGCAAATTCTTGATTTTACATTCCATTCTGATTGTTTGATGCAATTGTGAGTTAAATCATATCAAATAGTTTTAGTGTTGCCTATGATTGTTATAGTAACTTTCAATTGTACACTAATACACTAGTAAGAAATTATTTTAATTAGATTCAGTAATAAAAACTTAACTGTACCGCAAAAAAACACAACCCCCCCCCCCCCCCCTCCTGGTAACTAATTTAAAATACTTACTTTATCGCCCTTATAACACGCTGAATTCTTAGCATCAGTTAGAATTTAGGATGTTATTGCCAAAGTTAAATTTTGACAGAAACGAAACCATGCCAACGACCCAGGAGTAGCTGACATGTTAGAAAAACACAATAAACATACAAAAGGTGGCGTTAATGTTACTAAAATAATTTTAGAAATACAGATTTTGTTTTATCAGATGATTGGAGCACATTAAAAAAACCCTTAATATTTATAATTTCAATTGGGTGAAGTAATGAACGCAATTTTAGAAAATTGGGGGGGCACCTGGTGTTATGATGCAAAGGGATCTTAATGTTGTATTGGTGTAATCGCCACTATAGCTATGGCGTTATCTATAACACATAACTTAAGACCATTTCCTTCAAAATAACAACCCTCCCCCCCTCCCAATTATTAAAGTAAAGACCAATATTTCTTTACAGTGATATATCAAATGACACCCCTGCCTCGTGCGTGGCCTTACTAACTGGTGAAGAAAGAAGTGCCACAAAACATAATATAACACAGAGAATTGAGGAGACTGCTGACATAATGGAGTATGATATGCGGCGTAGCTCACTAGTTTTGTGACGTGGGCGTATTGCTTACCATATTTGGTTATAGTTAATTAGTATTTTCAGTCGGAATTTCAATGATCATTGAAGACTCTGTTAATTATTGAAACCTGAAGATTGCGGAAAGTTAGCCAGGTAATAAATTTTCGGGTGTTAGTCAAATCCGGAGGAAAAATAGGAAGAAATGCAACCTATTTTTTAAGGTTGAAATTTAAAAAAAAGAAGTTAAAATAAACAAACTGACGGAATTTTATAAAGTCGCATTTAAAACGCTAAGATTATCAAATGGAATTAATGATAGCTAATTATATACGGGTTCATATTAGCTACTATTGTCAACATGACACGGGATATATTTATAGTTGAAGTTACAGTTTAACTTATTTAACTCATATTAACTCATATTCCCTCATTCAACGCTCCCTATTGTCTTAAACCTGCAATACGACCAGCTGAGCATAGGGCTTAAATGAAAGTGGTGCACAATGTCTTATCTCTGATGAAACGTCCTAATCTTCATCCTCGATTCAACACTATTAATATTATGTAAAGATCGATACAAATAATAACGCCAATACGACCAACTGGCGAGAGATAATCAATATCGCCACAAGAGATACCATGGCATAGTATGTACAATATACCTCGTTACTGGCCACTGTACAGAAGAGATTGATGGCGTCGAGCTGGTAGAGGGAGCAGATCTTGCGAACCAGTTCATTGAACTGTACTGGACGGTTGAATGTGAGAGCTCTGTACACAGGGGGAGGAGAAGGGGGGACAATGTATGGAGAAGGAGGTACCAACTGGCTTAGGTTGGGGGAAATGCCAGCTGTGCTTTTATCACAATAATCAGACCAATACTAGTGGGTCATTATTGGAGGGAAAATTAATAATATCGGTAACTCAATTTGTTTGTTGGTTTTTTCACCCCTCTAAAACCGAAAGAGTTTTAAATGGTGCAGCAGAAGTCTGTGTAAGAGCGTAATGAGGCACAGATAACAAAAAAAGACCATTACGATAAAGAGATGGAATAAAAGACTGTCTGACCTACTATAGTTCGGGAGTGGAAGTCACGACGATTTCCGAGGTCAGAAATATGTCATAAATATGCCAAATGGCGTTTTGATAAACTTGCCGCATGATATTGTACGATTCTATTTATATAAAAATAGTATAACATATACAATTTAATAGGAGCATTTTACATCCTTTTAACAAAATAACTATTTTGTATACAAATGAGATACTTGAAATTAGTCTATTAATAATAAAAAAACCGAACAAATAATCAAACAACGCGGAATTGAGAAAATGAAAAAACAAAACTGTTTTGCTTGACAACTTTATTATCACAATTGACAACCGATTGCATCTAGAAATACAAGGGCGCAAAGATTAACTAACCAACGCGTGTGTATGCGAATTCATATTTATTATAATATTCGGCTTTGCCTTGTAATTTGGGGAAAATGCCCGTATATTTGATCACATTTTAGATATAATACAAGAAACAATATCAATTATACAATTTAATGAGATATTAACAAATATAGTTGACTGGTAACATGGAACATTTTATCTAAACAATATTATCAAGCAACAACTGGTCTGGCGTATATAGCTGGAAATTGCATTACTAATTATAATATGCAAGCAAACAAGAGCAATGTGACGAGGATCAAGAATCTCAAGAAAACACAAAACATACAGCTTTCGAAAATGGTGCATGTCTCTATGGAGAGCTAAAGGGTAAAGTTGATACTAAATAAAATACAGTGTAACAGAAAAGTTATGAGCTTGACTCTTCAAAATAATAAAGAAGGTATTCCTCAAAGAAATTACATTTTTATATTATGTATTACATGTTTTTAATTGATTTTACTCGCATTACAGATAAGTTTTCTTGTCATCCAACGTTGAAACATATAATTAATATAGAGTACATGTAATCTAACTACAAACTATGTAATCAATAAACAGCGTAACTTGCAATAATCAATAGTAATCGATAAGAACGATAGAGAAATCTGTATTTTAAATACAACGTAACGTACTTCTCCTACTAATGGGTTGAATTATGAACAATTTATAAATCTAGCACAGTATTTATGGATAGAAATTGAATCGGACAACAATACGTCTCATAAAAAATACTAATCTACACCACTTTTAAAACAAATTTTCGTCTTTTTATTAAATTACAATTATATTATCACCTACAATTCAAAACTTTTAATATACATATTAATAACAATTCCAAAAATGTCAATTTCACTTGAGTGTTGATTGGTAGAAATTGCCAAACAGGCAGCTGTTATAGTGGGTGGGTAGTTCAGTCACAAACACACCATGTTCTCAACCAGCTGACCTCAGAGCCATGAACAGATCACGATAGCGTGCGTAGCCTCCTCAAGAGACTCAATGCACACAAGACACACATACATGTTGATACAGGCAATTGACATTCAGTAAGTGATATCCATTGAATAGGCGAGCAAAGTCAAACACATTGAGCAATACCAGTTATTGCGTGTGTATATATGTATAGTATTTGTGATGGCATACAGGGGTACTTAAATTGAGACGGACAGAGAGAGAGAGAGAGAGAGAATGTAGCAAAGTATGTCACTCAATTACTACAATAATGAATGTTCATTTCATTTAGCAGTCTGGTGGGTAACAGGGGTAGATGGATGGATGGTTGCTGGATTCAGTGGCACAGTGCAGTCAATTGACAACAGAATACAATAACATGGTTATGTATAGAAGACAGTTCGTCAAGTTCTCGTTTGTTTTAAAATAAATTGCTAATACATTAGCATAAAATGGTGATTGAAATGTAAATAACACCGCATTCCTTCCAGAAAAAAAGTCAGTCTGCATACGTGTTTGTGGATTGGAAATAAATCAATAAAAATGCAAGCACAAAAGCAACATACATCAAATTGCAAGGTCTCGGTTCAAAGTAAATTCCACATAATGTCCACACCAGAGTACCACAGACATACAACCTGCTCAATACGGTACCAATACACGGGGGCGGTTGGGTTGGCGCATACCTCACCAAGTCAACTCGGCAACTGTAATAAAAAAGCGGGCGGGTACTACAAGAGAGTAACAACCGCAGTAGATGAAAGAGGCAGGAAGCGATACACGATACAAGCGCAATTGTTCTGACTCCCCCCCCCCCACCTCCTACTCCCTATGCACGCCTCTACTTTCCTGCGTTCGACGATAATGTTGTCGGTGCTGTTGCCAGGGGCAACCTAAGAGAAGCCACACACACACACACAGACAGCTGACATGCAATGAAGTAACAAACATCAGGCATCCTCCCTAAACAGCCTTTTAACCGCAGTCAGGGGAAGTGGGGTGGGGGACAATGCGTCGGAAACGTTTAAGTGACATATTCCTAGAGGGAACAACAGTAACAATCTCAGGAGAACGAGACACAGTATAGAGAGGGTTTAATGTGGATTAAAAGAGGTGCATTTTATTCCAGTCGCAGACTGACGTAAGAACATTGTGATGCAAAAAGTTTATGCCGAAGTTTGTCTACATTTCCTCGGATTTGGAGCCGTTGTTTCGATGATCGCGGGAGGGAGAACTACTACATTATAGCATATTGTATTATAATAGTAGGTATAAAGTATAAGATATGCTCAGTGTGCATTGGATGGAGTGTTAATTACATTTGCAGGAAAAATGCTGAAAACTGACAACTGATTGAATCAATGGCCTAAATTTGTAATAATTCGTGGCATATAATCGAACACATCCGTTGGATAAAGGTGATAGTTTCAAATCTAGGTTGCTCCACAGATTGTCGCCATTCTGTACGAATCGTACAGGTTTCCCGAGTAGTTTAGGAACCTCACTTAATTAGTATTAGAGATCTCTCATTAATAAAATGAGGACCGCTTCTCTAGTGACATTAGTGACCTTTCGACAGTAATAGTCGGGACCATTCTTAAATGGTCAGTCAATGTGAAGAGGGTCTGGGGACGTAGGTAGCCCCCCCCAGTGGGGTACTCAACAAATATTGCAGGGTATTAAACATACTGTAGTAAATATAATAAATCAGAAGAAAACTTATACTTATAAACTTGACAAATATAAAGCTTTGTATAGTTACTGTATATGCAATCGCGCGAAGTGCGGAATTTAAAAAAACTTAACAGCACGAAAAGGTCAGAAAAGGTATGAATTAATGTGAAAAATTTTCATTGATTACTTTTCGGGAACATTTTAAAATTCGGGATAATTCGCGAATTCGGGACTCAGTAAGAGCACTGAATAGAACTAGGGACCTTTCTTAAATAGTGTAGGAACTCTATAAGCATATTTTAAGTGCTTATATATGGCCCTTTTATTATTATATAACTATAAATATTAGTAAAAATATAATGAATTACCATATTATGTTTCAATCAAGCTATTATACTATACAATTAATACTTAGTAATTGAAAACTACGGCAGACGCCAATCGAAAGCCAAATTGAGAAGTGCTTCGTACCTGTTCTCGCCTTTGTATTCACATTTGACTCGAAGCACTTGATTCGAAACGACGGAGTGCTGATTTTGGGAGCCCCCCTCTGACGATCTAACTAGGGACACGGAGAGCATTTCACGAATGCTCTTCTCCACATCCTCGGAGCTCTGCGACCCTGAGAAAGAGCAATCACAATACATATACCCTAATGCATACAGTCACCGCCACATCAATATATGGGACAAAAATCGATAACACACTTGATTTGTTTTATGTTGTTGTATATTTCAATATTTTAATAATTTGTTATAAAAATGGTTGTAAGCATAGTAAACTGTTAAATTGAATTTAACGAAATTTATAAAAATATAAAATCAATAATACGACTTAATTTCTATAGCGACAACACAGCAGAAGCTTCTAAAATCTATTTAGTTAATTTTATACATCAGAAATAGATAGGCTATAACTTATGTTGACAAATAAATAGCACATTTTTTAGAAATACACAATATCGCAGATATATATCGAAATCAAAAAACTATATCTTTTAACCATTTTTTTAAAAACTTCATTTTATCGTTAATATTCAATAATATCAACTTTGCACTATAATTAGACCAAGACCGAGGGAGAAAAAGAGTAGTTAAAATGAGGAGAGATAGCCAGAAATCCCTTATGCACAGTCTCTGAACAGTGAACCCAGATCCATATTGTTACGCTAGTAAGCTACTAAAAAGCAACATTGTAAATATACGCACGGACTGGTTGAGACAATATTTGCCAATAACTAATGAAAAAGAAGAAGGGACAGGAGGGACGTGGACAGAAACATGGAGGACAAAAAGAGAGAGAGCAGGAAAAGGATAAAAAATATAAATTCAATAGTAACAGAGTTGGAAGAAAATTAGGAAGAATAAGATGGATGTAGTACTTACACATTTACTACATAATACAAGAACATAGTACCTCCACGAAGCGATCATCATATAAAAACAAACAAAAAAAGTAATTTCAATAGAAAACTAATAATAATTTTATATGTCAGTAACCAAAAAGGTGACTTTTAATGTCAGTAATCGGAGCAACAACGTCGAAATATCCATCGAATTATAAATACATTGTCAGTTAAATTAATTATCTACACGTATACGTCGGGAGGTATTCAGATCGATTTGGCTGTTGTATCAATGATTAGTACAATAGTAATCTAAGAAACAAGTATAAACACGAATTACCGTTATAATAAGTTCAAAAAGTTCTGTACATCTACTATTGTATAGCTGTACCTTTAATAAACCTATACTAAACCTCTTGAAATGATATACCGATGAGTATCTCATTTTGGTTCAATTACATATGGGAATTTTTTCACGTAGGATGTAGTTCCTTATTCAAAAGCACTCTTCTGTGTAATTTAATTAGGCTATTGTTTACATGGATTTACTTTTTTCATTTCTAATCATGTATATATTTCTGGAGCATTTGATTAACATAATAGGCCCTAAACTAACTACTAAGCTATACCTAATTATTATCGGAAAAATATATAAGAGTACACTTTCTATTAAAATGGTAATTTTTTGCAATTGAATACATAATTTCTATTAAGTTAGTTTCGATTACAGGCTTGACTATTGCAGATACATTTATTGAATAACTTTAATATTTCTAAAATGAAGAAAACAGTATAAAAGTTATTCAGTTTTATAGATCTGATTACCACGAGTGGTTCTGAATGAATAATTTACATGGTACACAGATAGACGCAATGTTTGCATGTTTGAGTTGATTGGTGTTTGGGCAATGAAAAACAGATTATACAATGTAATATCAAGTGTCTAGTTTTGAGAACTTATAATTAATCGTAAGTAGGACTAGTTATTGATGACAGAAAATGTAATGAAATAATTGATGCATCATAAATAAGGATTCCCAAATCTCAATATATATATTTCCATCACCTATCTCCGAAATATACTAAATAAATTTGATGAAATACGTAACCATCAATCAGTAGTTAACTTTCTGTTGGACTAACTTGAGAACCGAGTGGGATTTAGAACAAAACATTGCAACATATCTTATGTGGAGAAATCCAAAAATATATAATGGATCGTTATTTAGACTCATTTATAGTAAGACAATTATATCGTAAAGGAAAGGAGTGTGAACATATATATATATATATATATATGGGGCTATGGATTACATACTAAATATAAACCGATCATAATGAAATTTAGAAATATAGTAAAACTATTTAGTTTAATTTACAGAATAAATTTTAAAATAATATATTTACGCTGTTAGCAAAGATCACGACTTCTCCATTAGAATATAGGTTAATATATATAGTAACTAATGTGGATGCACATTAAACAAAGACTGATCATAATTATATAAAATGTGAGAATATGATAGAGAGAAACTGTAAAAATAGAAATACTCGTTAATTTTCAAAAAACTTTTAATTAAAAAAGCTTGTAGGATTACAACTCAACTAATGGCGTCACTTTTTTATATTAATTTATAAACAGCTGCGCTATGGTTCCCACATTTCTCCCATTTGAAATTCAAGTGGTTTTCAATGGCCTTAAATAGTCAGTTTTCACAAGTTGAACCTTTCTCGTATAATATTGGTGTTTAGTAAGTGTATGTAATATCGACAATCACACAAAAAACAATTATTTCAATCTTTGTTTTAATAGTTTGAATCAGTAACTTTCAATTCTATTCACTTAATTCGAATTTATAGAGAGCACCACTAAAATTAATCTATCAAAAGGTTCTGCAAAATTTAAGGGAAGCTCGATACTGCCTGAAACAAAACATTCCCCATGTGAAGTCATAACTAAATTAAATTGATAAAAATTTTAAAAAATAATCTTACCTTTCTTTTAAGTCAAATAACTTCTTTGACCAAGCAAAGTACAAAATACTAACCTCTGATAGACATTGTTGCATCGGTTATGAAGGCCACAGACAGTACTAAGGCAGAACAGATTGGGGATATACCAAATAATAAATGTACGTATATAAATTTCACAGCCTAGGTTGGTCAGAATGCTTGATTTCTGTTACATCCTTTGTTGCATCACAGCCACAAGACAGCTCAGGGAAATGGCTGAAAATAGTGAGAAAGAAAAATGAGGTGATTATTTATAAAATTATGTGAAATGATTATCTCAGTAATTCACTCAAATATATAGTAATACATTATGATCAACATGATGACCAGTTGTACAAGAAAAGAGATGAGTGATATAATTTTGCCTTCAAATACAAACTTTTGCAAGATAGAATTTCAACATTGATATTGTATGTAGAATATAGTTCAAGTAAAAATGAGTATTTAATATTTCTGAAAAAATTCATTAAAATCATGCATCCCAAAAGAAGTTTTTATGTGAAGAACCAAATTTAACAAATTAGCATAAAATGACAACTAAAAAATTATGTAAGCTTATTACTTGTTAAAATTATGTAAGTTTATTACTTTTTAAATTTTCAGAAAAAAAGTATACAATGCAAACCTTTGAAAATGAAAATACAATGAAAATATTTATACTTCATAATTGTACTATACATTTCCTTTTATTCTTGGTTTTTATGTTTTACTTGAACAAATATCTCCTTCCCTAGAATTTAATTGCATTGCATTTTGTAATTTAATTTAAAATAAACAGAATAACAATTAAAATACATTATTAAAAGAAAAAACAACTTCAGTAAAAATATAATATAGTAGTTAATTTATAAGTGAAATTAAAAAAGACCATCAATATTGGTCTGAATGAATCTATCCGAATATTTAAAATTAACTAAGTTAATTCTATTTAATAAGTGTGATTTTGATAAACGGCAAATATTAATATGTGTATGCAAATACAGTTAACCCTCGCTTATCAGTAGCTCGAATATCCAGATAATAAGTAAATCTTGATTGTAATAGGTATGAAACATATATTATGCCACAGTTTTATATCACAGTTTATATAAAATTTTATCCATAGTTCGAATATACCCTCATTTTTGTTTACATATTGTAAGACTACTTTTATTTATTAATATTGTATATTATATATATAAATATATAATGTACAATGTCAATATGGTAAAAACCATATATAACCATATATGGTAAAAAATGCTTTAATTTAATTCTGATGTATTACGTGTTATGTATTTTAAAATAATTTTTATGTGGCAAATGATAATTATTTGCTATATCAAATATTTGCAAGGTATTCGGAGAAATATTTTAGCACTTATACAAAAAAATTAAAGCATGTTTAAAAATTAAATCATTTTTAAATAGTAGTAAACATCATACTTCAATAAGGAATTATTGCTTAGGCGAATTGCACAAAATAAGTCCTAGAAAGTCATTTTGTGTTTAAGATAAAAGCAATTTTGGAAATAACATAGTTGGCTAGTGAAAATAAATATACATTTAAATTATTTTTTAAATAAATATAAAATATTACTATAAAATACAAAAATAGAAGTACAATATGGAGTCAATAAAATTAAAAAAAAAAAAAAATCAATCATAAATACAATTTATGAGAATAAATCCGTAAGCATAACAAAAGGTAATGAAGTATCAATTATATCTTTTACACTTTCTAATTCATTTTTGAAGAAGTTTATAATACTACAACTAAAACAATTTTGTAGAACTCCATGATTTTCCTGATTAATATAATTTTGGAAAAATATGCAATCCTCAATGGCCAAGGATAGTTTTTGAAAAACTAAGTAAGTATTACAACTTAAGGGTCGAAAGGATGAAGCTATAAAGATAGATATTAAAATAAGAAGTAACAGTAAAAGGGTCAATAGGTGTGGAATATAAATTATACAACAGTACAAAAAGTTGATCAAGGATTTTTTCTAAAATGTTACCATTGCTAATATTGAGAAATTATTATCATATAGCATTATTATAATCAAGGACTCTGACATTCTGCTACTAGATATTTAGTAACCAAAATAAACTTTAAGAAATTTTGCCAAATCTAATCTATGCAAATCTAAGGAAAATTGATAACAAATAGCATAATTATGCAATAAAGACCTAAATTTAATAAAATAATGAAATTCTATTCTAATGCTATATGTAAAAAACATTTGGTAAAATATTTTAATCAATATAAATGTTATAATAATATATACAGTACAATATTACTGTTTTATAATAATAGATATTCAATTATATACATATTATAACATATTCAAAAAAATTTGAAGGAGGAATTTATTTCTGGTAAATCAGATAAAATGATAGTTAGGAAAGTTATATTTTTGTTATGGACAGCACGATAATTTGTAATGGAGCAATTAATTTTGGTTAACATATAATATAGCTGTGTCCCATAATTATTTGTACAAACCAAACATCAACATGTTTTATATTTTATTAATATTAAATGTATACAGGAAGCAACATTACATTTACACAAAAAATAACTTTACAGTGACTGATAATAATAAAGACTTTTATTTTTAAAGTGACAGGTGCACAATGTAACAGTAGATAGATTAATAGAGTAGGCATAACATGAATAAATGTATATGAAATGAGCTAATTCGTCTTGGATGTGTGCATGTAAAGTTATCAATGATGGAGTCCATGGGAATAGAAATATATTTGTGTATATTCATCAGATCAAGACCACACAATCGATTTGGGGCCATTGTTGACCTCAAATAGTTTTTCAGTGTTCTGAGGCGACTAAACGACTGCTCACATTTACAGGATGTCACAGGTAATGTGGCTGTCAAACACAGAAACAAATGTATGTTAGCATACATGATTGGACACATTTCTTTGAAAATTTGTGGGATGGACCTCAGCAACACCTCTTCTCAGGGGACATATCATTTCTGTTTCCAGCAATCAAGTTCCATATCCAATGTTTTATGAGATGGTAAATTCTGAAGATTGAGGTCCGCACATTCAAGGACTGCCTTTTTTCTTGGCTTATGTATCAATCAAATAGATGCTTGGAATTAAGGCCAAACCTTTAGATGTGCTAGCTAATGTGAGAGAGAAACAAGTCTTTAGTTCAGTGAACAAATGGTCAATAAAGGGAATTGTAATGGTCTGCTGAAGATACAATTGAGGAGTGTCACCAGGAGTATTGTCATGATTGATTTGGTGTTTTGTTCATCTGGGTAATGCAGGAACTTGATTGCAACAGCTCCTGTGTCAGTTGGTACCATTGGAGGCCTATCTTATCGATATCAGCATGACAGTGGTCAATTGAAGCAATGACAGTGGAGACTTCCCTCATTGCAGAGCTTGATCAACCTTGTAATCCAACACTGAGGGGCTTGATATGGCGGAGGCTATTGCGACAAACAATGAAAACCAGATTGAAATTAAATTGTGTAATGGCAAGAAACAAAGATTTAGCTTTAATGTTGACTCCAGGTTCCATAGTTGTATATTGCCGTTGATTGCCAAAAACATCCAGGGCATCATGGTGTGCAACCAAGCAAGTTTTTCACAAGCCCACAAACTTGTTCTTTGTTCCTTCAAGACAAATTTGGTGGATGACAGTCTGTAGTTTCAATTGGTACTTTGAAGAGTATTTGAAAAATATACAAATCTCCACCATAGTGCCCATTATGTTTCTTATTGCCTGTAACTGACAAGCTTGAACAACAGCCAGGTTTTGAACATGAGAATTACAGTGGGTATATACTGCATTGGGATACTGTTCTGTGATGCATGCACCAACTCAGCAAGTGTACCTCCATCAAAAGCATGACACTCCAAGAAATCTCTTGTGAATTTCATTACCATCACAGATTCGAATTACAAGAGACAACTGCTTTTTATTAGATCTGTCTGTAAACTTGTTCTCCATAACCCTGATATATTCAGCTCCACATTCCTTAATTATTTCATTCTGGATCCACTTTGACTGATACTTGGCATTAGAAGTGAAAGGTTTCATGTTATCAGCAAGTACAGTATCATCATCCTCAATTCGAAAATCGAGGAGAACCTGGAAATTTCCCTGATTGTTGCTTTTGCTGATGTCAGATTTATTGTGTCCTTTTAGAGTGATGATTTGTTGGTCACAAATAATTAAGGTTTCCACAATTGACTGCAACTTTGCTTGATTTTTTATATTACAGCCTGGATACCTATGTTAATCTGCTGATGTACATTATACTTATCATTATTCTCCATGATGCCAATGAATGCTGCAATGTCAATCACATATTGCCAGTGTTAGTCTGTGTTAGCATGATAATCAAGATCAAATGTAACATTTGGGAATTTAGTAAAAGGCAATGTACTAATGCCCCCCAATTGCCAATGTCCAGCCTTAACAAACAAGACACATGGCAGACAAAAATTATCAAGGGACTGACTGTATGTTAGCCCCTGATAATATTTTTGTAGCTAGTTGAACTGAAATGAATGCTGTTTGTACCTTCAATGTGTTTTAGAAAGGATAGGTAGCATCATGTTTTGAAACATTTTTGCAAACCATGTTATTATTGCTTGCAGACAATGTTCAAAGAGTGTTGTATAACAAACCAATATCTATATATATAAGATTTGGACATATGTTACCCTAAATATTAAAAACTTAAAAAGAGTTCTTCCAGTGTTCTCCATAAATATGTTATATTCACAATTATAAGGTGCCTATACTTGCCTATATTCATTATTTAGGTACTTATGTTCAAGAAAGATGTTATATAGTCACAATTTATTAACCTATATGCTCTATAATTATATTATATTCACCATTTAGGTGCCTATATACTCCATAGATAAACATTTTATATTCATAACATCAGCACCTATACACCATATAAAAATTATATTTATAATTTAGTTATCTATACTCCATAAACATGTTATATTCATAATTTATATTAGATGCCCATACTCCATAAACATTTTAAATTCACAATGTAAAAAGGCATATCATTTTCCCTTTTAGGTACCGTGAACATTTCAAGGGAGGAAATAGTCCCCCCAATTCTCCCTATCCTCAGTAAGAGGATGATTTATAGTTATAAAATGATTGCTTGATGATTGACTATATATTATATGTAATAATAAAAATACACATATATATTAGTCATTTTATCTAGTGAACTTTTCATTTTAAAGAGGCATTAAGATCTGCAACGAGATTACTGTCAAAGCTCTCCTGGGACAATGCCTGGGAGCTATATGAGTTTGGGAACATATTTAATTACTTTGAAATAGTTTATTTTCTTTTAATCTTATTTAATTAAATATAAATAGTTTTATAAATTTCTTTTAAATAATTATATACATAACTGAAATTATATATGCTTACTATTTTATTGTAGTATGGCTGGCATAATAATATATATATTATGTACTTTTATACATATGTTATAATTTTATTAAACAAATAATGAAATATAAACTTATAAATGAATCGAATTTTCATAATTATTATTATAAATTATATTAAATAAAAATTTCATTATGATAAATTAACAGAATGTTTTACAAATACAGATTATAATATGTTATCAATGTTTATTAACTAACTGTTCAAAAGTTAAATACATATCTGACCTAAGGCATAGCATTCTCTTTTATTGAAGTGCAACTGCTGTAATATATGTCAAGTCAGAACTTATATTTAAAATTATATATCATTTAAAAACAAAGAAATAGATGTTCTACAGCCCCTGCCACTTCTAACACCCCTATGTCAAAATGTTAGTTATTTCTTATTTAATTGTTTCTAGCATTAACTAAATCACTTCCTATGCTTCCAACTGAGCAAGCCAGTTAAGCCAAGACATTCAGCAATCTGTGCACAGCTAAATAAATAATTTTTAGCCTTCTTATTAAGGGTAGTAGTTGAAATATGATGAATGATGCAATTAGACCAGTGGTTACAAAAACACAAGTGTGTCACCTCATTGTGTGTGAGCAGTGATAGTGTGCTACATAATGTTTAGATTGTTCTGCAAGCTTGACATAGTCATACTGCAACCCTTTGGATAGCTGAGTGATTGCATCATAGTTTTCCTATCACCATTACGCACAATGCAGCATGCTAATTGGCTAATGAGACCCAAAATGTGAACTACTGTGCATGAGTAAGGTTTCAACTTCACATGGGAGATGAATTAAAGCAATAATTTGAGCTCTAACTGTCATTTTTTATCATGCCTTGACTCACCCACAATCAAAGAATCCAAATTACTACACTTTTCAACCAAGGAGGTCACATAGCTCTTCCTTCAACTGGCAGCACAGTTCAACTGCAATAGAAGAACAGTCAATTGTCTTCTGCAAAAGGAGCATGCAACCAAATCCTTCTCTGATGAGTCCCCATCCATTATGTCGCTGGCCAGCAGCAGCGATATGTACAATGCAGAGGAGGCACAGGCCTTCAATGCCAGCATATGAGACCCACAGTGCATTCATGTCATGGCAAACATTATTGTAATGGGTACAAGTTGACTACAGTATGAGTTGTCATGATACCAACTGCTGCACTATGAATAACACCCCACCTATAACTTAGAGAGTAATAATTTATAAAGCAACAATTGCCAACTAATTTAATGTATTATAAAATAATAAACAAGGTTTGTGAAAGAGCAAGATTGGGTTTAAAAATTAATTCTGGACTTTAATATTGCAATATTGAGGTTCAACATTGATTTGTAAACAAAAATTTAAAGCATGTATTAAATGTTCAATGACAATATTATTATTGACATTGTATAGATATAAAACTTGAAAAACCACAATAATTAACAATAGAATTATTCTAATTGAGAAGTATAAACATATATCAGATAAATGTGAAAAATAAAATTTGAAGGCAGACTTACAGCTTAAAATAAATTAATAAAACATTGATTATTATTAAAATACGGTTAATAGCAACATATTAACAAAAATTTGTTGTGAAACTGAAACAACGCTGAAACTTTTTAACAAACATTTAAATAACATTAAATAAAAATAAATTGGAATAAATAAAATAATATAAATAATTTTAAAAAATGTAACTGGTTGAAACTTTTGTATTATTTTATTGTTGATTTCAAATATTTTAAATACAAAACTAAAAAGCGTTTTAAAGAATATTCTAGTAGCATTTATAATGTTACCTGCAAAATGCTTAATACTAAAAATAAATAAATTGATGCCTAATATAATATTGAAAAATATAATTATTTGATGTTTTCCATTATTATATTGAACATTACAACTTATTCGAAATCAATGTTACAATATGTGATAATTATACTATCTCAAAAGACTAATATTTATCTGACTAAGGTTATATCAAACAATATGGAATAAGGGCATTATTTATATATTCTTTGGGTCACATTATGTGACATGTGTATTAATAATAATTATTCTAAATTTTTTTACTCTTGGATGATTTATGATATTTTTATAAATAAAGCATGGTTAATTAGAATAATAAATTAAATCAATAATAACACTACGTATATAAAATAAAATTTTAATAAATAGTAAAATTTAATAATTATTAATAAAGTAGGTACAATAATCAAATGTTTAATAAAAAAATTAATCATTAATTTTAAATTTATAATATGTAACTGTATGTAAAAAATGTAATAATATTAAGTATATATATAGGCTATATATATACTATAAAAAAATGTTCATATGTATTTTTTATTTAAAATATATTTTTTTTCTTTATACCTGAGAGGGGGCTGGGGTGTGCCACCCTTCCTTGGATCCGCAAATGAGATAGTTATAACTACCAATACGATAATACACTACAACAAATTCAGAAAGTTATACAGTAGCGGTCATATTAATCCGGTCAGATACAATTATTGATGTATATTCTGTGAATAACCACCTATTAACCCCTTAGCCAATCACAGTACGATTTTTATTTAGGTACACATCTATTTAGATGCTACCTTGATTTGTAGGCTATATTAGA
>JAUZND010054297.1:0-19020 GCA_034780555.1 Coelogynopora nodosa | reverse complement strand
TAATTGGTTTAGAGTTATGCGCACCCTGCCATTATAAAATTAAAAAGCAATAGGGAATTCCCAAATCGACTGGGGAACCACAAATTCGGAATCCCCGCCCCCGATTTAGTCGGAAACGACCTTGACCTAGTTGAAATCGGCCAATAGGAAAACGAGTTCGTCAAGGTCACGGGGGGGGGGAGTCATAATCTATTTTTAGAAATGAGTCATCAAGGTCACGGGGGGGTGGCGTAGAGGTCCTCCTCCCCTACTACTAGTCGGGATCTGGGTAAACATTCAAAGTGCTTTCAACTTTATTTTAATTAAAAAAATTGGGGGTCTTGTTCCAGAATCGAAAACCCTCCTACAAGCGTTACAGTTCATATTCAATACGTCATCTTTGTAAAATTTCTAAAATTTTATAAAATGAAAAACCTAATTATTTGATTTATTGTTGGATATATGCGAAATTAGATAATCAATGTAATTTGAAAACAATTATATAATGTCAATATTTTGTATAATAGTCTATCAATATATATTTTCAAATATATCAAGAAATCTATTTATCCTATTTTTAAAATTTGATAATTAAAAAGTAATGCAACATCAAAATTAATCTTTGGAATTTCTTCAGAATTAATCTTCTATAAACCAAATTAATTGTAGAACACAAACTAGAAACATGTATATCATTACTGCTTTGTCTTGTATTGTACTGTGTTTATTCTCAGGAATTAAATCTGATATAAATCTTGAAATTTATTTCCAAAACTATCACTACAATGGTCACATGACACATTTTAACGGAGTTTGCGTCTCTGCTTCAGTAGCATGCAGTCCACAATTTCAATATTCAATAACATCGTCTGCTATGCATAATTATTTGGATGTCATTAAAACCAAATTAATAAAATTTGGGCCCTATTTTAATACAAAAGATATTTCCTTTGGTAAAAGTATATCCAGCCCATCAGGACGAGTCATACCTAATCCCCAAATTCACCGATTCAAAACATGGACAAACAGAAAGAATATGTTAACCATCAATGCATTTCATATGCCACCCCGTAAACGTATGTTTTACACTATATACATTTTTAAAGATTTTAATTTTTCAAATATCGCATCCGTTCATTTTAAGAATGTTAGATTGAAAGATGTAGAACGAGACAGTTATATTTCAGTTTCATATAGGATTTTGTGTGCTCCAGATTATTATCCACCATCATGTGACACATACTGCAAAGCTGGTAATTATTTTTCAAAACGCTACACATGCTCAGGTATAGGTGTCAAACAATGGCTTCACAAAAAAAAATGCTTGACAGGCTGGTCTGGAATAAATTGCACAGTTCCAAATAAAAAAATTGAAGCCAAACCAAGAGACGTCTCATTATCAACTTTTTATTTTGCCGCTATAATTGTTGGAGCGGCATTATTGACTTTTATACTCGCTATGTTGACAGTTATCATCTTTATGAAGGTTTTTCGGAGACCTAACAAAACTAAGTCCGATACTGACACGCAATACAGCCAATAGTAATACATGCTGATCACTAAACATATATACCCTATTATAATAAAAACGGATTGAAACATGTAATCCAAAATATAAATTGGTGTCTTAATAAAATAAAATCAATGTCTTTTTGAACACATTTTATCTCCAAATATATGCATCCAAATGAAACATATTAGACCTATTTTTGTTGTATACGTCATTTATACGACCCACCTTACAAATACTAAAAATAAGGAAATTGTATTGTGTGTATACGTGTACATGACGAATAAAAATGTTTACATTTAAAACGTGTGTATGAAGCTATTTTCGTTTTTTTAAAGCTGAAATACAGAAATGAGAATATGGACCTCTGGCTCATGAGTCATCACTCCCCTATCTTCCTAACCCTACCCCCGATATACCTACCTAATAATTCGAAGCGAGAAATTCTTTCTATTCCAGCTCTTACTCATTAATTGTTTAGGAGTAACAAAAAATTTCCGACAACAATTATTTTCCGACAAAACTGAGGTGAGGGGGGGGGGGGGGTGGGCGGTCCCCATTGGGCCCCCCTTAAATCCACCACTGTAAAGGGACTAGAGCAATGTGCGTTGGGAAAAAATGGTACATACGATTTCCAGACAGACAAGTGAAAGATAATTTCAATATTACGTTTTTTTGAACTGCCAACCTTCCGGGTAACTTAAGTATTGTTTATTAAAATATTATATTTAATTAATATTTAATATATTTTTTAAAATTATTTCCTATTTTACCTAATTTGACATCAAATTAGCGAGAAAAGCTCTTTTTTATTTTTAGCGCCGACAACTTAAACAATTTTATACAAAACAATTATTGAATAAGACAAAAGATTCAATACAGTTAATTTACATATAAGCAAACTCCATAAGTTTTTAAATGTGTGAACACATACGATACCAATGATAATGCAGTTATATTATTGTTAAGTTTTATTAATAATGAAGTCTAAATATAAAAGTTAGTTAGCCAATCAAAAATTACTACGGCGAAAGTCACTCCGCAGGTGAAAGTTAGTGCGCAGTAAATATTTAAAAGTTAATACGCAACTAATCTTTTTTGCAAGCCCGTAAGTCCGTATGAACATTAGTCCGTTATAGTAAGAGTTAGTCCGGACTAACTAAAACTATTCTCAGCCACCGGCGGTTAAATACTTACATTTTTTCTAAATAAGGAAATAAGGGAAATTATGGTTAACACTTCGTACGTGGAGGGGGAAGAATGCCATTTTTTTCAAAGAAATTAAGTTTTTTATTGAAAGACATAATGTATATGACCCTGATTTGTTTTACTCAGTGGCTAAAATACTTTATCTAACTAAAAAATATAATTTCGATTGTTTTTACATACCAGAAAAAATGGCGTTCTTATTGAACTATTTTATACCCCCACTGGGTTTTCATACTTGCCAATGATAATAGAAGCTGAAATTTGCAACATTAATGAAAAATAAAGTTTATTGTAAATTATATACATTTAACTTAATTAATAAATTTACTAAAAAAAGAATATAATAAAAAATAAAATTAATAAAATAACCAGCAATTTAAATTAATACTCAAATAGCATTTATGCTACTTATTTATATAGATTATAAGTAGTTAATTATAATAATATATCAACGAACATAGATCTTGTGATCTGGAATCAGAGGCAAAAAGAATCAAGTCAATTGGTTCCATTTATCAAAAGTTATAGCAAATATGGTCAATATATAGCATATACAATATATGGTTATTTTCCTATATTTTTTCTAACTGGAGTTTAGGACGTAATCATCTCATAAAAATTATACTAACCGATAAAGATGTTGAAAATAAAAACAGCTCCACAAAGCTTGAGGAGGTATCTATATCCAAATTTTAACTTAATCGGGTGATAGGAAGTTGGTTTTTCCAGGGGGGCGGGGTGTAAAATACGCCCCTCCCCATAGCAAACCCTACAAAATATGTCAACGTACGAAGGGTTAACTTACCAATTTATACCAAACAAAAACTTAGTTAATATACTGATTCTATATTGTTGTTTGCATCGCATGTATATATACAGTATCTAAAATCGGATGAACATTGAAAATGTTAATAAAAATGAATAACTATGAAAAAAAACTGTGGATCCACTCTGTTCTGCCTTATACCTACAAATAAATTTGATATTATAGGAACCATCCATAAATTATACATGTTAATTAAATAATAGGCTATAATTTATTGGGGTAATTTAAACAAAACCAGCTCGTCATACAACCAAGAGAATAATAATCAAGAAAATAAATAAATGACAGTCCGACTCGAGTTTGACGTTGTTAGTTAAACTTTTTTTGCTTCTGACGGGATAAAGCTGTTTTGGTAATGGGCAGTACGGGTTTTGATTTTGAAAGTACGGCGTTGTCTCAAGTTGCCATTTCGTTGAAAGTCACAGTTCTTATGAAGAAGTTGGAGGAAATATATATAGTTAGCTCTTCGTTCAGACAGGGAAAAAATATGATAGCGTCGGCATAGGTACTACTGTTTGGATTAATAATGTTTAGTGCTGCTTTTGGATGTTTATTAAAAGTTGAGCTTTGGGATTGCGTGATACCTGAATGCCAATTTGGAGCCCAATATTCCTGATAGAGCGAATTATTGATATATCGTTAAAAGTAAAATACGTTTTATACATTATTTTGAAATTATAAGTTCATTAATTGTAACAACATACCGGCTAATCATGACAATAAAATATAGGTAGAAACACAAACGAAGCTTTCTAAAAATTGGTTGGCTTAATTTTTTTCAAACCTTACGAAAAATAAATTATTTTTAAAGAGTATTTTACGCTATTTGAAAGCTAAGGTTTTGATTGGATAATTAGTCTTATACCAGTTGGCAGTAAAAATTCGCTGTGTTTCATTCTCATATTAATTATCTACGGTTACTACATATTATGTAAATTATATGGTATAAGCCTATATGTATATATGTATATAAACTCACTGGGTGTTGTTTCTATAAGGTTTTTGTTGAAATAATTTATTAATTTGTGTTTGACGAATAATATACAATTTAGAAGTTTGTTAAATATGTTTTAAACCATGATTTTAGATTTGATCTAACATTCAATGCTGATAATTTTTGTGAATAAAAAATATGGCAAAATATGTTTAAGGTTTACTCCATGTGAAAAAGTTACTGTAAATTTAATGATGTTCGGAATAATATTCTAGGAGTAGTAAAAAATGTAATATTGTTATATTCAAATTCTTTTAAAATAATATTTAGTAAAGAATGAATGCTCTTGCGCTATAATAAATGTATTTTCGGTTTTTCTTTTATTATTTTAAACTAGTTATTTATTGTTTTTCTTAATGTTACTATATTTTTCCCCATTTAGATGACAAATTTTCATTGTGACGTGTGATTGAGAAATTTTGGAAATTAAGGAAAGCGCTTTACGTTTTGCACCGACATTGACTAAATTGCATAAGTGACAATGATTTCATGTTGATAGACGCCCATCGGGACAGCTAGCACCTGCAGTGGCCGCTGTCAGCTCCAAGTCTATCTGCCAGACCCCCAACATCGTGAGTACAGTCGCCTGTTGAAAACAGTTATGTAATCGCTGTTGATGATACCATCCAGCTTGTGTGCACGAAGGACAAGGTGCAATACATCGCCGGTTATATTGTGCGCAGTTGCAGGGATACGTGGACATCTTGCGGTGAACGCAGTGAGACATTGGTTTCTTCATGAAACCATAAACGCCCATTCGTACAAAGAAAGACTCATGAGTTTGCTTTAAGGGATCTCCTTACTTCCTCCGTATTGTTCATGAATAGTGTATTCATTCTGAAAAAGCTTTTGATTCAGTGTTTCCTCACATTATGCATTGTGACTATCTGATGGTTTTCATGCTAAATGTGATTTTGAATGAGGGACCAGTTTATTTTTTGCCTTTGTGTCACTCACAGATACTTTGTAATGCACTCCCTACAACATTTTTGCGCATATTATTAAAAAAAATAACACTTTATTGTTCATATTCGGATTGTAATAATGTATACAATCTATACATTAAATTATTTATAACAGTTTACATTTGATTTCAACGATATCCTAATAATGCTCTATGAAGTCTTAAATTGTTTATTACATAGATTTGTAGCTATCCAGAACATATAATTTCTGTAACTATTTCAAACCTTATATTGTATACAGAAGTGTATATTCTTATTATAACATAAATACATAATACTGATATGAAAAGAGTTAAATATTTTTTATGTTATGTTTTAAATATGGAACCTTACTTTTACAAACAATTTTTCCATTTAAGCATTTAAAAATTATGATTGTTGAATTATTTACCCTTTTATTTCCGTTGCAAAAGCTGAAAAATTTGGATTTGTTGTTAAAAATATTTCCACTTTTTTAACCTTTGAATTAGCCACTTACAATTTACGTACACTTCGCTACTTCGTACACTTCGCTAATAACAGTAGATAGTTTTATAAAAATTATGTTAATGAAGAAAGTTTAAGTTCTTTTTTATATATTATTTTACATGTTTATGTTTATGTTACGTAACTTTATTTTTGTAATTGAGTTTTACTTTTGTTCTTGAATCTTGCATATATTTCACATTCCATCACAATAAAATATTAAATCGTTGCCTTTTTAAAAATATAATTCACTATTTTGTATTAGTCAGGGGCCTTCAAGTAAAATTAAGAGTTCTAGATATTCTATTGTAATGTATATAATATGTTAACACGTTTTATGAATAATTAGTAAAATATGTATGTCATATAGACTATACCCATTCATTTCAATATTATTTATATAGAGTTATTGATAAACTACTATATAAATATGATTAGTTCATAGATATATCGTATATATAGTTGTCTTACTTATCAAGGGCCTGCATTCTGGGTATGCACATTAAATTATGATTAACGATATCGACTATTTTATTTTAGTTAGGAATTTTTGACGTCTATTTATCCTCAAAATATATTCTATTTTATAAATGCAAAGCGAACACAAATAATAGGTCTTTAGGTGCAAGTTTCTTTCACCAATAATGCATTTGTGCTAATATGTTGTCATAAAATGTAATATTTTATTTATAAATAGAAAAATTAAATTTTCAGCTGATCTAAATATTGTAAAATTATATTAATCATGGAAACAATTTTAATTCGTTAATATATATTTTAAACAATAAAATTCATTCAATAAATTATTAGACAATGTTACAAATTGTAACATTATTTTTCGACGTTATTCTAAATAGTTTATGTAGTATTTAGATTAACTCGCTATACATTAATAGATATAGAATGCTTTTTTTAAACATACCTATCTGTTTTTGAACTTTGTTTGCGAATTTGTATTACCAGGTACCGATGCAGAACATTAATATAGGGGAACACAATATCCAATAAGCGCAATTTGTATTAAAATGGTATACAAATGGGCTCAATACTACATCTTACGGCCGCTAACTGACACTCGTAGAGGAGAGGGCACGTTCTCCGTCAGTGACGCATCTTGTCATTATTTAGTATATTTGGTGTATCTTTAATAAAAAATGGATAATTAAAAATTGTTCTTTATTGATTTGGGACGATTTTTGGGTCCATTTAGTCGGAATTCTCATCGAAATCAATCTGTAAGTAATAAAATCAAGTTGAATGAACTAGACTTTGTCAGAGTCCTCATTAAAATCATCGTGCAATATATTGTATATAGCCATAATAGGCTATATCACAATTGTAAAATGTTTACAACTCTGTCAAATTTTAACCGAATTAAAGTACTAACTCATAGCTATTCTGCTAGTCTATATATTTAAATTCATTCTACAGTATAAAAAAATAATATTTGATTTAATCAGCTGTAAATCACTAAAATGTCCATAACTTCCTTAAGTTTTAAGTTGTAAACATCAACAGTTATTGCCTAAAAACAATAATGACATCACGAGTGACGCCATTTTTCGTCCAAAATTTAAAAAACGGTCTAAAAACAATATTTATAATTAAAACGCAAGATTATATTGTACTTAGACACGAATTTTAATTTTCACGGTTATATTCTACTTACAAATATTTGTAAGTAATATAAAAATATTTTTCATAATATATTTGTGAGTCATCAGACCAACTTTGGTTGACATAGGCTACTACCCTAAAAAAGATATAACCAATGAAAGACTTTGGACCACTTAAAATCTATAATGATCCGAATCGTAAAAAGATATAATTTAGGGGGATAACAAAATGTTTGGCTCAAAAATTCAAAATCATTTAAAATTTGTGGGGGGGGCCGGTAGGGGTGGTAGGTCAAAGGTCAAGTAGTGTGCCAGAATTGACCCTTCCTATACTATTCATATTAATTTAACCAGTTTTTCACAGTTTATAAAATGATACCAAATATATTTCGATAGATTGTTCATAAAGCTTTTTATAAATGTTGTTAAAAATTATTAATATTATTTAATTTATAGTGTTTCAAATGTATTGTTTGTTTCGTTTTTATGGTCACGTTTTGTTTTGTTTTGTACACTAATCATCTTAATTTTATTTACTGTTCAGTTTTTATGGGGTATTTACAGATGGAAAATGCTCCTGAAAAATATTTTGCTAATGGGCAAACGTCCATGAGTAAAAAAACGGAACACATGTTCACCTAAATATGGGATTATTAATATACTGTATATACTGTATTTATGTCTGTTTGTACTTAATAAAACTATAACAATATATATATAGCATTAAAAACAATGTAATGATTTTAGCTTATGATATTAATATCTTCTATTTATAGATATTACATTTTAAAAATGTATAACTTTTAAAAGTGAAACAGTCACACGTAAAGCGGAACCAAATATTCAAATTTTTCGAAATATTAATGTTATTCAATTTTAGATCCATTTTGCTTGTTCCATAGTTCCTAGTTGATTTTTCATAAATTACGTTTATTTAGCTATTAAAAGATTCTAACTTTAATTCAAAATTATTTTTGCAAAAGATCAACTTGATACAAAAGCGAAAAACAATTTTAGTAAAAAAATATGATTTTAAATTTATTTAAGTATACTTGTTCACAAGAAAATTTAAATAATTCATATGAAATAATAATAATTGTTTTGCTTATGCATGATATTATTCTCTTGGCGGGCTGTTTGAGGATATCACATTTTAAGACCATATAAGACCATAGAAGAGCTGAAAAAGGTCAACAATTTTCAAAACCAATAACACATTTAATTTCCACTTGTAATAAAAATGAAATTTATAAAACTTTTAACGACTTTCATTTGAGTTTGAGAACGTCTATTTCCACGGTTTTGCACAAAAAAATGCAAAATGTTTATAGGTTACAAAACATTGGAAAACAAAAAGAGTCGAAAATCGACGGGCTACCCCACTGTGTTATCCTATGTATTTGATTATTCACTAAACTGCCATCCCATTTAAACACACAATAAATCATTCGTAAAAATTAATTTTCAAATATTAAATTTAGCATTAAAGATACCAAACATAAATTTACAAATGTTATTGTCAATCGTTCAGTGGTATTTAGTAGAAATTTTAAAAATCAAGTATAACTTGTCAAAATCTTTTATTAATGACATATAAACAGGAAATCTATAAATAGTATAAATCAACTAGTATAAACCAACTAGTATAAACCAACTAGTATAAATCAAGTATAATAAGTTGACATCTTCGTAAAATCATCCAACATTTCGCACGCAGAAGGGTAAACTATTTATGGTTTAAAATTTATGGTTACATTTGCGCAGTTGTTGAAGACAGGAGCAAAATAATGTAAGATATTTCGAATTTACAGTTTTCTTCTCATAATTTTCGAGCGTTTGGGATAACATCATTTCAATAACATTGTTAATTATGTCTGGTGGGATGCTTTTGTAGTAAGTTACACCATGCTTACCGTCAGCTTTTAATGTTTTTCAGTAGAAAGTTAAAACATCTGTGCACTTGGAGAATTCTTTGTCACAGATAATATCAAACTGTTCAGTCCCATGGATTTTAGCTAAAATTCGATTTATGGAATATCGCATTCCATCTAAAGACTGCCTTTGATACTTCTCGCCGTTTGATTTCCTCACTGTGACGAAATATTTGGAAAAGCTGTTCTCCATTTCGCCTTTCGAGAGTTTTTCTAATGTTTGTCCTATATCCTTTGATTCAATAAATTGCCTCAAGCTTCTCTCATTAACACTGTCAACCATATTGTAATTCGTAGATTTGAAGTATTTTTTAGAAAGAATTTTGTCAACATCGACATCTTGATTAAACTGCCTTTTTGCCATTGCAAATATTAATATTAACTATTACATTATTAAATTAACTATTATACTGTTATTGACATGTTTAGCGTGGTACATTATAATTGTTAAACGACGAGAAATTATTAATCAACGAACGAACTAAGTGAGTTCTTAATAAAATTCAACAACAAAAAAAGTTCTAATAATGTTCAAATAAAGTTCTAATAAAGTTTTAAAAGTTTCTAATAAAGTTCAAATAAAGTTCTCAACAAAATTCTTTCTAAAAAATACTTCAAATCTACGAATTATGTTGACAGTGTTAATGAGAGAAGCTTGAGGCAATTTATTATAATATCAATATATTTATGACAATATCGTTATAACTTGACATGAAGTATATACTGATTTAAATTCAAATCCTCAGATATGATATCAATATTTCGCCTGCGGCCCAACATTGATTTCCTGTCTTCGGATTTGAATAAAACCAGTATAAACTTGCTACTAATTTATAACTATATGTTTTCAATTGATAGAAGTAATACCATAGTGTTAATAAATTAAGTCGTATAAATTCAAATTTGATAAAGCATTAAATTTGTCAAAGTATTGATTAATTCGTTTAGATCAACAGGTATAGATCAGCTGAAGACAAATAATTTAAAATCACCATTTTTAAATATCGGTCTATGGCTCAAAAATATATAGACTTGTAACCAACTTATAACTATATATTCTATATTATAATAATTTATTACATTTAATTTTCAAATATATTTCGAATCCTAATTATTCTTTGTTTTTAAATTGATCATTCAAAATAATACGACGTCAAAATTAATGTTCAGAATCAGCAAACACTTATTTCAGCACATCGGTTAAACAAAATGAATTATAGAAGACAAACCGCAAATATGTATATCCTTGCTGCAGTGGCTTCTATCATACTGTCTTTATTTTCTCGAATAAAAGCTAAGGTTTATGTTGAAATTAAATTTAGAGAACACGAAAAAGGAAAGTCTATAGTACGTAACAATCATGTATGCAAATCCAAGCCATTTGCATGCGCTCCAAATTTTAACATGTGTTTAGGATTTGCTAATGATTCATTAAGAAGAAACATGGCTACAAATGTGTATTTCCCTTCAACAAGTAAAAAATTGTTACCTCCTGTAACTCACTTTTTCGAAACATGGAACAGTAAAACCTTATATATTGGACCGCATTCAATAGTTCATTCGGGTTATATAAGTGATCCTCCAATTTTCAAATATTTTAATCATATATATTACTACCACAATATGTTTGACTTGGTGGTGGTTACTCTTCATGTCCAATATAAAATTTTTTGTGCGACAGATTTTTATTTGCTACCAACATGTGACAAACATTGCAAACCTGCGTCTGATTCGACAGGACACTATTCATGTTCACTTATAGGTGACAAAGTATGCATTCCAGGCTGGTATGGTACGAATTGCAATTCTAGTAATATCACTATCAGTACACAGACGAAAATTTACAATGTTTATCAGAGATCTACAAAAAAGTCGTGGTATATTTACGGTATAATTGTTGGAGCGTCACTACTTACTCCTTTGGCCATTTTGGTTATTTTCATAGTTGTCAAAGCCAAAAAAGGATAAGTATAAAGGGTAAGGCTTAATATCGCCATGTCAAACCATTGCAATCTGAGTGGTCATATAATGGTTAAAGATATTAAATGATGATTACTAAAAAAAAAACCTTATTCGTATAATAACAAAGGATTTAAACATGTAATCCAACCTATAAAAAGGGGCATTTGCTAAACAATTTTTGTTTGTGTCTTGCGTCAAATGGATGCATTCAATTCAAACACAGAGCAGGGCGTATTTTTGTAGTATACTGCATTTATACGACTCCTATAATAAATGCTTTAAATAAAGAATTTATATTGTGTGTGAATATTTCATTTGCGAATAAAATGTTTTGCCATGTTTTACATTTTAAAACGTGTTTGCAAATTTATTTATATCTTTTAAAGTGAAATACAGTAATGAGAATATGGACATTACACTCATGGGTCATCACTCATCTTACTACCTTCCCCTCTATTCTAAAATACACTCAGTAACTTATATATTGAGAGAAATAGTGTAAATAGAGAAGAGATTGCAGATATAATTCGTTCTCTTCCAGATCTTTCCATGAACGATCGAACTCGTGCTATCTCGTTTGCACTTGCCAATTCACTATTTCATTCCATCTAGTAGCTATCTCAACATGGACAAATCGTATAATACTCGCCAATGAATTCGAACTTACAAAACTTAATCAGTGACTTTAAATACGTTCAATACTTACAATATCTTATAAGTACATATTGAGTTTTTGCAAGAAGCCCATTGAGTTTACTTCAATTTCAGAAATTATTATGTAACTTAGTAATATGTAACTAAGTTAACTTAATAATTCAACTTAGTAAGTCTTACAAAAATACGAATTATTTTGACGATTTATTTATATAATAAACTGTATAATTTATAGAAATTATACATAATATGTTAAATAATCTATAAATTAAATGTTTATATCGCATTATTTCACACTTTTCTTTACATTATTATGATATTGAAATTTTTTATACATTATTTTAAAGGTAATAAGCAATGGTAATAAGTTATTTAAAATTACATATCACAAAACTTTAAACGGTGAGTTATAATTTAAATTTTGATTTCTTGTGCCGAATACGCGATAACGGTTTAAATTCTTTTTATTTGTTTCAGCATGTTTAGGGACACTTATATTCGTGTCGAAATTGAAACACAATCTAAATGACTTAGTATTAACTGACATAAACTTCTAGTAATGTGTCAGTTGACACAAAGATCTTGTAATTGTGTCACAGTATCAGTTGGCACAAAAAGCTTAGAAATTATGTCAATTGGCAAAATTGTAATTATGTCCAAAAATAAATAAGGAAGAAACGGGTCTAAACGTCCACAACTCCTTAAAATATAATTATAGATCTAAAATGAACACATTTAGCGAATAGAATTAATTATCATAATTTAGGCATTAATAAAGACCAAATAAATCTTTAGACCAAATTAAAAAAATTAAAACACTAACCCAAAACCAGAACATAACTGGTGACCGTAATCTAATCCACTTAATTTTTATTCATTTTCAAATAAAATCGTACGATTTACGATGAAATTTTTTTACAAATATAGTTCAAAATATTACACAATATAATGATAACAATAAACAATTCTATAATTTATTGAACACTTTATAGTTTCTAAATTTCATTGGCTAGCCAATCCAAGCAATTTTTATTTAAGATTTTAAGTTTTTGTGTTTAATTTAGTGTGGAGTTTTCCGCAAAGAAGGTGATTGTAGTCTGTTGTTGATGTCGATGTTCAGACGGGATCCCCGTCAGAGGAGCAGAAGCCCCGCAGATACGAGGCTACCGCCACGGGGTCCTCTGCCAATACGGCCAAGAGAGGCCAACCCATCCCGAACACCCGCAGCCGCAGGCCAAGTTGTGCTGGACACTCTTGGAGGCAATGCTCCATAGTCTCCTCCTCCTCCTCACAATGAAGCTATATAGGAGGCACCCCCGCGCCCATGCGAGCTCGGTACGCCGCCAAAACACGGCAATGCCCACTCGGAGCTGCGCAATCATCGTCTCAGTGCGCCGCGGTAAGCCGATCGCGGTGTGACGGTGAACACAAGGCGAGTACGCTTTTGGGCCGACCTAGAGTCAACGACTGCTTTTCTAATGTGGGACCTGTGCGCTCTGATAGTCACCGGGAAAAAAAAATCTGAAAGTCTGTTGTTGCTGCGTTTTTTAGTTTTTTGTATTTAAATAAGTTGTGTCATTATTATAAAAATACAATACAGAAAAGAATTTGGAAATGTATCAAGCGATTCAGGTATGTAAACTTTTCATTTATTGAAATTGATTTAATTAAATTTTTGTCAATATCGACATTGTTGGTTTACGCAGACGTAGAATGTATAGTGGAGCCTAATTCTTCCTCTGACAATAATGTATGCGCGGCAACATCAGGTAGCGGGCATCGCGCAGTGGCATTTGGTTTTCTAGTCGTGCCTCATAGCTCAGTAAATATTACTGTAGTATATTAACTGTATATAATAGGGTATGAAAGTTTTGGAAAAAGTGAGGCGTCAGATTGCTGACTGGGCCGGGGGTACAGCTATATGGTGATCAAAAGGCGACCATGTCTAACATAGAATGGCGACATCAGAAACGTGCAAAAGAGTGTTACTTATGTTCAAAGGTTTTTGAAATACCGAGTACTATCCCTAGAGCTGTGGGTGATGAGAGTGATGAGGTGAATATGAAAGACAGAAAAGTTTTAGAGCATTGTCATTTAACTTATCGATATCGATATCGCCTGTAAAGAGTGTAATAATAAACTGCGTTTGAATCGATTGTTTCTTCCCGTCTATTTTCATATTCTTAAAAATTATGACGTACATGCGCTTTGCATTGACACACTTCGTAAAATGAAAAATTGGAATTTAAATGTAATACCGTACCTCAAACAAAAGAGAAATACATAACCGTAATTGGAAAATTTTCTGTCAATAAAATTACTTACATTAAAGACGGTGAAGAGAAAGAGAAGGACGTCAAAAGGACAATAGCCTTCCGTGACTCATTTCAATGGTCAACTGCCTCCCTAGACAGTCTTGTAAAAATTGTGGATTCAAACACTATTGTCCCCATCTCGTCACCAGCTATGGCTAATTCCAAGGGGGTATTTCCATATATATATTTAGATTATTATGAGAACTACGGTGGAAGAGCTACCACTGATGGAGGCGTTCTTTAACGATCTGTCACAGAGTGAGTGTAGTGAGCAAGACTACTGCAGAGCACAGCAAGCTTGGGAAGTTATTAAATGTAAGTAATGCAGCGACTATCTAATGTTTTATCTCCGGTTGAATGTGCATCAGTTGGCTGACGTGTTCGAAGCATTTAGAGAACTTTGCCTACGCGAGGACGAACTTGAACCGAGCTACTATATACACTACCGACTATAACATGGGATTCTGCGTTCAAGATGACGTCCGCTGAGGTTGAACTGATAACTAAAGTTGAGATGTTCGAATAGATGTTCGATGTGCGGTCAATAGTGAGAGATTTGTGACACTCAACCACGACATGACCTCCTATACGTGAACGCAAATAGTTTGTATGGTCACGCACTATCTAAGAAATTGCCTCAGCGTAATTTCCAACAGATGAGTAAGGGGTCTCTTAAACAAATTGATGTTCTCTCGTTTGATTATGAGAGCTGTAGTATTGGCCACGTGTTTGAGGTTGATTTGGAGTACTCATCTCAGCTGCAGGATGTAACAATGGATTTGCCTTTCTGTCCGGAAAAGCAAACTATTGGAAAGGCACAGCTGTCAGATTTTATGAGGATGCAGTGGAGTGAGTTGTCTGCAGCGCGTAACCCACAAAGACAGAAGGATAGTGCTCCGGTTAGTTTTAAAGGCTGTGAGAAACTTTTGCTTTCTCACTGGGATAAAGAACGCTATGCTGTGTGCACGGACAGATGTTACAATTTTATTTTAGACAAGGTATGCGCCTTAAGACCATACATAGAGCCGTATCTTTTACGCACGCTGCCTTTTTCGAGCCATATAATATAACCTATAATTCAGTAAGAAGGCAGCAGGCCGCCAACTCTTTTGAAAAGTCCTACTATAAAATGCGAAATAATGCATTGTTCTGAAAAACTATGGAAAACGTTCGTAGAAGGTTGAAATTTCGCTTGTCAATGATGAGGAGAAATTGACAACCCTTTTTAGTCGACCAGAGTTTGTTGATCAACATGTTTTTACGGAGGATCTTGTAGGTGTCCACCTGGCTAAAGACAAGAGCTATCTCGATTAACCGGTCTAGGTACATTGGTCAGGCAGGTTTGGACTTGTCAAAGTTTGAAATGTATACGTTGCAATACTGTATTCTTGATCGATATGAGCGGGAGCTAGGGGTACCATAAGAATATTAGGTTGTTATACGGACTCGTATTTTTTGAGTACATGTGAAATCAGAGTTCACCGGCTTCTCGAGGAAATGTGCAAAAATGGTGTGTATTGGTAAACGTTTGTGATAGTTTTAGACGCATACTTCCTACGTTCATTCAACATTGGTTAAATTTAAAAACACGCTTTTGGCATTATTTAAACGAGTATATATACAAAGTATTTTATCTATCCAGTGTGGTTCATTCGGTCTCTATTATATATATTTTAAAGTGAGAGGGAAATCTCTCATTGACATACTGTCTGATTTTGATGGTGGATTTCTTGGCAGATATCATCTTGTTGCAAAACATTTTATTGTCAAGTTATCCGGAACAACCGTGTTGGACAGTGCATGTGCTACTGCTCCTTAAAAAACACAACTGTAATAGTAAGGTTTTTAATGTTGTTGCACTATATTTGTTATTCACCCTCATTGTTATACTTCCCCTTAATAAAGAAAAGTAATCATAAAATATGTATTGTTTTTATTTTTCATTAATTTATGGTTATATAGCATATTAAGAAAAAGCAGTTAAACTTATTAATTCAAAGTAAACCAATCAGAAATGGTAGGAGACACCCTCTTTGCACAGTGACCCATTATATCAACTTTTCCAGTATGAAAAACATTTACATGGAATGCACTTTATAATTTTAATTGAATTGCAGGAAATAATTCGGATTGATACAATAAACCGACTTGAAATTCATCCATTGCAAATTGATATAAATTAATTGAATTCACGGCTAGTTAAAGCACAACAATTGATGATAGATGAGAAACAGTCAAGTCATCAATGTCCTAAATGTTTAATAGATTGTTGCAGAGGCTCTCGAACCCATAGTTCGAATTTTTCCGCCTTTAATAAATAAAGTGGATGAAATATTGTGTCTTAACCGAACCATTTGAGGACGTCTGTCATAAATTGTAACATCACAGTCAAACACAAGTAAAAGTATAATATTGTCAAGTGTCATTTCTTTCAGTTGTTTTATTTTCCGGCAAATATTCGGTTTACTACACGAAACGCCTGTTCTATATTATTATTGGGATAAAAATGATTTCTATTTCATTTACTGACACCATTTATATAATAAACTAGCAAATAATAAAACGTTTTAGTTTAAGTGTTGCTGATGGATTGGTTATTTTAATCCAACATGTTGTCGAGTGTGGGATTTGAAACCACGCGGTTCTATGGATCCAGTAGATATTAAATCTACCGCCTTAACCTCTGGATTAACCCGACTTGTGAAGATATTGAGCTATTATTAGTTCATATGGATATTTTATTATAAACATAATTTAGTGATATCAGGGCTTATAGCCATGTCTTCAAACGGATGGACACATATACTTTCACTCGTGTGTAACGATCTAATCAATGAAGGTTTTCAATTCAACCGAAGTGTTACTACTAGAAAACTTTATGTTTTAAATCGTTTGATGACTAACATGCACATATTGTGAAAAAATCCTGGGTTCTCTCTCAACTGAAAACTGCCTGCGTAATTGCACGCAATTCTTGCGGTAAATCATCTAAATAGGCCTTCGATATACATATTCGTCGTCAAATTCTACCAACCGTGGAGGACTGCATTGATGTAATGATCAGACTTAAATCAGTTAATGAAGCGCAGGACTATATGATCGAATTAGCTGACACATGTGAACCGACTCATACTTGATTACCCGCAAGCAAACTCAAATCTATCGATCACAAAGAGCCCACCTTTGAGCCAGTCTAGAACAGAGAATCATTACTGGTGCAAGTATTGTACAGTAATTTATTAATAATTATTTACAGTAATTTACAGTAATGTATTCCAAGAGATGTAACTAGCTGTGTAAATTATTATAAATCTGACCGTGATATTGATTCAACTATCAATCATACTACAAAACAAATGCCCTTTTACGAAGGTGTACATGCTATTTTTGTTAATGGTAAATGGCATCACAGAAGCAATGAACTCGGAAATTAAACAAAATATAGTGATCAAAAAACTTTTCTCTGGTACTCAATCTAGAAGTTGAATGTACCAACTTTAACAAATATCTGTGTGAAATATTACCAATTGATTAATACTATGCTGCTATTATGCTACTATGTTATAACATAAGCTATAACATAGTATGCTACTAATAAGCTACTATTATGCTGATACATAGCTACTATTATGCTACTATTCTACCCCGAATTTGTTGTTGACTGTACTTCGTAAACATTTGACTGTAAATACAAAGTTTTAAATATAAAAATACCAGTATGTAGTTAAATTAAATTGGTTTATTAATAACAACATGTTAGATTCATTCACATTAAAGGCAAGTTCAACATATGTATTAATAAATAAATAATTAAACAGATTAATATTATTAGGATAGTCAAAATGTTATGTATATATTTATATAACACTATTTAAAGTCATTACATCAATATAAGTTCAACGTATATACATGCAAGTATAAGTAATCAACTATATGTATATTGTATATATAAAGAATACGATAATCAAAATATTATATTAGAATTAAACATGTAATAATTATCTTTCTTACATGTACAGAGCAGACGTTTTCTACTTTTTTGAACTCAATGGACTACAATCTTCATCATCATCATAGGCTTCTTCTTCTTCTGTTTGTTGGTCTACATCAAATGCTGGCTCGATTTCGTAGAGTGGTATGCTCTTTGCCTGCTTGAATCTAATTTAGAAGATTTTGAACAATACGCTAAATTTTGTAACCCTTGGTTCCATGATCACCGCAGTAGAGGTTAGTGGCACGAATAACTAATTGATATGACCCTGGTCCAAATTGAAACGGAGCTGATATATTCTTTTTCCACGTCAGTCAAATGATTCGAAATCCATTGATAATTTCAACCAAGCAGTTTGTCGGTCCTCAGAATATGTTGGCCTCACTTTATAAAAACTTTTATCGGCACCAGTTGCGGTTAGGAATAGTTTTTGAATATCTACCTCGACTTTATTCTCAAAACATTGAATTGCTAGAAAAAGATCCCACATCGTCGTCGTTTTCAACAGACCAAACTTCATTATTCCGTGTAGTAATGTTGTAAGCAATGTTTGTGTTGTTATTGATTAGTTAATACTCTATAGTTTATACCTAGATCAATGTA
>JAUZND010054286.1:0-11887 GCA_034780555.1 Coelogynopora nodosa | reverse complement strand
TGACAGTTAGTTATGTTCAAAGTTCTACTTCGACATCTACTTTCTGTGCTCACGAAATCCAGAAGATCTTCAATAATCCCACTTATTAATACGTTTCAAATGGTATCGAAATTCATAGCGTGATGTTACGTTAACAAAGCGATTGTTAATATTTACACTAGATACCAAATCATAAATAAATATATGTATATACTTTTTATATAATTTTTGTCCAAGTAATATAAAGGCTTGTTTTATCCTAAATTATTATCACAAGACAACAAGTTTTATATTGCAATGAAATTACTATCTTTCAATATATTTTGTTTATAATTACTTCTTTATATTTTCCAATTTTTTTAGAAAGACAAGTACTAAAGAGTGATTTGGGGTGTTTCGAACCAAGAGAATATTGTGAATCAATGTTTGAATGCTGCCGTGGCAAATGTGAAAATAATGTCTGCACAGCTTAAAATACATCCACTGCATTGTATTTTGATTTTATTGTAGTATCCATTTCTGAAAATGTTATACTTTAAAAAGACGTGTAACAATATTTATTGTCAACACTAAAAACGTTTATTTATCATTTAATATGAGTTAATACATATTTTTAAATAATGAACTCTGTTTATTTGCAATTATAAATATTTTTACTTTTTGGGATGTATCGTTTAACTGTGGTCATTTAATCATAGAAAATAATCTAGGAATTTATTATTGATTGGGGGCGGATATGACGGATTTAAGGTCATACATAAGAACTTTTTTGGTTACCCAAATGGCTGCTTCTTAGAGCCCGTCCTGGTCATGGGATCTCTGATTGTGTAGTTGTTCACTAAATATATTCAATATATATTTCAAGAAGCCATTAAGTCAAAAGAGTGCGGTTGTTAGCACCCAACAACGCAGCACCCAACACCCAACAACGAGCTTATCAGTTTAAAATTAAAAATAAATTATGGATTATTTAAAAGAGACTAGAAATTATAATTAGGATAGACATTGAAATGATTTCAAATGTAATTTGCTGAAGTTATTAATAAAGTCACTTAGTGAGGAGAATTATACGTGAAAATATTAAATGGAAAAATACATATTTAAGATAAAATTGATGATTGGTTAGATCACAGTGAACGATCTAGATTTCATTGTGTGATGCAATAAACATTTTTCTGTACCACTCAGAATTTCAGATTTTTAAAATTTCTATATTCGATATTGTCAATTTAGTCCGCCAGTACAGCTGATATACGATAGATAACCTTCAGTTCTCCAGCTTTCCGAATGCCATGATATGTTGCAACTGTGTCTCACCTGTAAGAGCGTGAGCCGCCAACAGGTCATTTATAATAATAATAATAAGCTTATATTTGTATAACAAGCACCAGGAATGGGAAGCTATGGTGCAACTTAAAATTTTCTTTTTTAAATAGTACATTAAATATATAAAGTAATACGTATAAAAATACATTTAGTTCAGTAGTAATACGTTTACTTTATTGTTGAAACAATAAGAATTAATATATATGTACAAAATATTACGACGATAAATAGGTATGCGCACATGATGTAAAAATATGTTATATTTTTGTTAGTTTTATATGTTACTATTTATTAAGTAAGTAGTGTAAGGTATGAACGATTTAAAACGTGCTGAAAAATTTGAGGGTGCGGTGGTTGTCTGAGTGATTTATGTAATTGTGTAGGAATTAAATGATTTATTGGATTTCTTTTGTCTTTGAAAGTTTTTAGATTTTTAGAGTTTTTAGCTTGATTTTTGTGCCTATAATTTAGAGAATCTTTAGAAGTTGAAACTGGTGTGTTTGGAAAGTAAATTGTTTTTATCTTTTGTGTTTTAAGTCATATGTTTTTACCACTTATGATCGCGTGGTTCTTGTCTACGCTAGCATTGATGTCAAACACGGTCCTTTCCCTGATTGGTTAAACCAGCATGACAGGTCCAGTGATGTCACGGTGGAACACAAAGTGACATAACAGCCCAAATACATCTGTGTCATAAGCTACAACTAGGACATTTGCTAAACATCGCCTTTGTTGATCTGAACTGGGACGAGATCATTGCCAGTGATGACGAGTTTTCCATTTAGCATATCCTTGTGAGACTCCAGGTCTGCGAGGATCAAATCAATCAACGGCTTCTTGTTGTTCCTCACGGTAAGTACCACTTACTCAGGAGGAAGTCTGGCTGCAGGACGTAGAGTATTTACACTCGGCTGGCTCCTTGATCTCTGTCATTTCTAGTTGACTCTTTGATACTACCTTCCTTATACCTGTTGAACAAGAGGTAGACATCACTGGACTCCAGATAACCTCTGATATGAAGACAGAAGCTGTTGAGGAAGCCCTGCACAGTTCTACCTGTTGGCTATGGCACGCCCTAGGAAGATTTAAAAATATAATTTTTTGGTAGTTTCAAGATTATAAATAGTTAAATAAAAACAAGAAAGAGGTAGAGAAAAAACCATTTCTTATTAGGGGAGCTGGCGGCTCGTCCATAGGTTTAATATATATCTAAATATAGTTTTAATTGAAAATAGTTTAACATAGCCGGACACATGTATAAGTTGGGTCAATGGAATAAGCCCTATTGTATAGGGAGTAAACAAAAATTGTACTTATCATTTTTGTGACTGTTGAATTAATGCTATTTTTTATAGAGTATTTTCTTTTGGCAGTATTTAATTCATGCAATATATATATTGATTTACTCTTTTTTATTTTATTCCAAAAATATTACATTATAAACGACAAGTTAATATAAATAGTTGTAAAAAATAATGCTTTATATGTATCCCGAATATATATATATATATACATCTATAATGTTACAAATGAAAAATTATTCATTAAAATTATTTATTATTATGTAAAACATTTTGATATGTTAGTCAATTATTTATAGGCGTCAAAAACTTAATTTTTAAAATTTTGACGCCTTTTTTTAAAAGATCGGGATCAATACGGATCATAAGTGGCTCAAAATCTTTCATTGGGTTTATCTTGTTAGGGCAGTAACCTATAGCAACCAAAGTTTGTATGATGACTCACAAATATAAGATAAATATGTTTATACTACTTACAAATAATTGTAAGTAGTATATTATCTTAGTTTTTTAATGAGTGTGGATTTTTACCATGGTGATGTGTATTATGGCCATATGTTGTACGATGATTTCAATGAGGATTCTGACTAAGTCTAAATCACTCAGCTTGATTTTGCTATACTTACAAATCTACTTTATGTAATATCCATTATTTATTTTCTATTTATATAATTAATTTGACAGGTAATATTTTTGGGAGAAGGGAATGTTACAAAAAGATTTCTAAACTCATTTTTTAGTCGGTTTGATGCATGCACATACAAAAAAGAAAAAACTATTTTATAATTGAAATATGCAGGTACTCATTATAACGTTAGAATAAATTACTACAAAATATTACTTTGAAGCTTATAATATAACCTAAAGATGACATTTATTTAATTATCTTCTTTTGTTTTACTGTTATACTAAATAACACATACAAAATGAACGTTAAATATTTATTAAGCTCCTTTGAAGTGGTCCCGAATTTACAAAATGTTGCATTATAGATCACATTTAGTTCATTATCTTCTTTTGTTTTACAGTTGCACTAAATAACACATACATATAATGAGCGTTACATATTTATTAAGTACTTTTCAAGTAGTCCCACATTTACAAAATTTTGCATTCAATTGATCTATTATTCCTATTATTAATTCATAAGTATAATCTCAGTTATAACATGAACCATAAATTATTTGTATTTGCATTGTATTCATTATACTTAAATTATACTATTATTTTCAAAAAGCACTTTTGGTAGAAATTAATGGAAGAATTTTAATTACATGTAAATGTCAGACATAAATTGACTTCAGTCTAATAATACTCAGTCAAATTAGCTATAGAAAACACTCAATGATAGCATGTATTTAATTGTTCACACTCCCGTAAACTTTTAAAAGTATGAACAATACATGTGTCACAAATAAAATGCTGTATAATTTTTATACGTTGAAATGTTTTTGAAAACAGTTTCTTGAATATGTACAGTTAAACATTTTTAACTCTTTTATTAAAGCCCCTATATTTTAAACATTAAATCGTAAGCGTTCAACAATGGTAATTACTGAAATAACATCACGTTATGTAATGATTGTCCCGAAATATAATGTACCCAATCGTTTTCTATAATATTTATTAAAACAAAAGTTGATTGGAATAATTTATTGATGTATATTTTTGTAAGGTGCCAATGATTGAGTACACGCACCTACTATTGTATTTATTATATTTAATAAAATAAACATATTTTATTTTTATTAATTATTTTTAAAAAAAATGCATTTATCACATATTGAAATTATTAATGCGTTTTTAATTTGCTTCTGTAATAAGTTGTTAAAGTTATGTTTTTATTTTGAATATATCACATTAGGATTTATTATAAAAGAATTAGGATAATTACAAAAAATATATTATTGTAAGAAAATATCCAATTTGTAGCGTGAGCAAATTTAAGTTTTATACTTCATATTTTTAATAATCATAATTTATCTTCTTTATTTTGCATAATATACACGTTTAAAAATTATATAACTAATGCTTACATATATTTAATCTCAATTAGTGGCATTTGTGCCATATTTTTTTGGAAAAATTCCTATGTACAAACAAATAGTTGACTACAATATAATCCTAATAATTGATATCAAAACATTTGGGTACCACTTTAAGCTTCAAACGACTAATTTGATTTTTACGGGCTATATCCCGACATCAATTCTTATATGTGCTCACTGTATTAAAATGGAACCACATAACGCAAAAAGAAGAAATTAAAACGTTATATAACAAAAATTGACACCTGCATAATCGAACTATTGAAACAAGTATATTTCTAACATAAAATAATTAAATATTTTTAGCGAGTGACAATATGTTCATGAGATAATTACTAATGACAAAATGGTATCAGGAGGTATTATATAAACTATGGGGATCAGTGTAATAAGGAACACAATTTTTTTTCTGGAAGTAGTCTTATTTACAAAAATCGAAATTGATAAAAGCCTATTTTCTAATTCAATTACTACCTGTTTGGCGTTTCAGTTCTTAACGGGTTATCGACAAAATAGTATATTTAATTAAACAATAGAAACCCCTAATCGGTGCGCAATTATCAATAATCTTCCATTCTATCACGTACGGTAAAATTATCTAATTAAATGCTGTACATTATAACGGGCCTCTACCTCACCCCTTTTACTTACTAGAGAGCTGAAAGCTGTCAGTAATTTTAAAAATGGTTATACTTTAATTGAATTTGATTTAAATAAAATGTAAAATGAATTTGTTTTTGCTCCTAAAAATGCACAATTTTAACTAATTAAAAAAATTGGAAAACAAGAAAAGCCAGAAAATCGATAGGGAAACCCACTAATTGACCATAATCAGATAAGAAAGTGATTGAAAATATATATTAATCATGTATAGTTTCACAAATATAAATAAAAAGATTGCAAGATTATAAATATGAAGAAATGTTTAATAATAAGCAAATATAAAACTTTCAATATATATCCACACAGACAGGAAATTTAAAAAATAGATATAGGTCTACTTCAAAAAATTAATAACAGTCAAAAATATTAATAGGCATATACATCAACGAAAACATTCAGTTGAACGATACATCTCTGATTTTTGTAGTGAATTAGGTTATACATAGATAAGAAACATGTCCTTCCTCACACAAAGTGAAACATCGATTCGCAACTAGTACTTGCTCCCCCCCAACCCCATAAGCGAGGTCGGAATGCGGAAAAAGCCCGGCACAAAGGCAGCCGTTCGATGGTAGCCGAAGTGCTCCAGGGCAAACTTGGCCGACCGGGGACTGGGGATGACCCGCCCGTCCACATCCGTGAGGCCGTACTCCCTGGCCAGGTCCGCTGTCAGGAGCACGCGGCCCGACTTCCTCCTCAAAAGAGTGGGATCTGTCGCCAACGATACCAGCGTTTTGCCTGAACAAACGACAGACATATATAGTGGATGGGAAGGTGACATCTCATCTGATTTGACTTTATTTAAGAAAATCTTGTTTTACCTATTTCGATATATTAAATAACATAATTGCGAATACAATTTATTGATAGGGATTAAAGTGCCTATCTTATAAACGATGCTTAGCCTAATCTCATTTCGTTTAATGCTAATCACAGAAAAAGGCTAAAGTTCGTTTCGCCTACAATGTTTTAATTAAAATTTAGGTTATGCATGTATTTATGAAGTATTTAAACGATGACAAATAGTGAGAGAAAAAGCTAAAAATATCAAGAAACGGACGTGACAATTGATGTTTATTTAGTTAACTCTAATCAATGAAGATTAAATGAAATGATACGCAACGACAACAATTAGGTAAATCGATACTAAAATCGTTTACGTCATTTATTGCTACAAAATTCGGATTAGCCGAAACAAGAATAGGTGAAACGATATGAATGTAGCCGATCGGAAAAAGGATTAGAAAAAGGATTAGACTTCAATCGATAGTGAGATGTTAGATTTAATATCACTACGACAGTAAGTAACAAGAAGACTGGCTTCAATACTGCTCCCATCCTCTTGTTTCTTTCAAATTGAGCATGATAATTCAGTATTATCCCAATATGTGTAATGAAGGCCTAATCAAAAAACATTTATAAAAATAACTATTTACAGTGAAAACATATGAAAATTCGGTAAAGAAGATGCAGTCAATTTTGCTCCAATTTAAAAAATGACATTCTTATACACTTTATACGAAAAAAAATTTAGCGGATGCTGAAGTCTAGTTGATGCCATTACATTTTAGTGATTAAAATCGACTAAAAATAGTGTTTTCACCACTATATTTCAACCATTATCTAATGCAGTATAATACGCAGTATAACCGCCTTAAAAAACGACACCATAATGTAGACAACTGTTAGAAAATAATAAATTACATTGCATAAATTCTAGTAGGTCAAATATACCCCGCCCTACTCGGATGAAATATCTACCTGATGCAAGTAAAAAGCACTGAAATAATTAAAGTAACACAGAATGAAACAGATAGGCGGGGCCTACTATAAAAATAGCAAGCAATTTATATATAAGAGTTATTTAGAGTCGATGCACCTTGTGTGTACATTAATCATTCTGGGGTTCAATATTATAGTATACTAACAGGTTGTCCAGTGTGGAGAGCGCGCTATATGCTGATAAGGTATGATTGAGAACAGGTTTTGACCGGTGCCATTATGACTACTGCAGATAATGAGTTACGATACATGACAAAGTTCATTGATAAATTATGCAAAAAGTCAGTTTGAAGTTTCATTAAATTGACATAACTGTGTAACAATATTATAAACAGAAAAGTATAGTAAAAAAAAGCGTTTTAATATAAAGCCAACATATTGTGTTTAATTTTTTTTTAATCTTCAGAAAACTTTAGAATACCAGTGCAACGGATGAGAGCAAATACATTTTTTTAAACTAAAAACCAACTTTTTTCTAAGTATGAACTGAGCTCTTCCAGATCAATAAATATCGATTTCGTAGTAGCCTATTGACAATCTACCCTGCTCCAAATCTCGCAGTAAACAATGTACATAATATACAATATATATATAGGTAACCAGAAACTCACCAGAGAACTCCGCCGTCTCGCCATTCTCGAACAATTTCTCAATCTGCTCGTGGCCCTCCCCACCCGCATCAATATGGGACCCAATTTCCTCCGTTTTGACCGCTCCGGGGCACAGAGCCACACAGGACACCCCCTGGGAACGGAGCTCCACCGCCATGTCTACCGACATCCGGTCCACAGCGGCCTTCCCAACCCCGTAGGGCACATTAAACAAATATCTGAAAAAGTAGGGGTAAAACAGCGAAATTAAAAACACCCCTTTTTGAGATATTGCCATTTCAAAAGTATGTAATATAATAAAATTATTATTATTAACCTGAGCCCGCCAAGCGACGTAATGTTGACAATGAGACCCGACCTTCGTGGCACCATCAATCGAGCCGCATGAACCGAGCAAACATAGTTTCCGCGGAGACCGACATGGTTCACTGTGTCCCAGAAGTTGACCGGACTCTCCCAGAACTTCTTGTTCCCATTTTCTGAGATGATGGAGGACACCGCTGAGTAGGCCGCGTTCACCAGGATGTCCAGTCGGTCGGTTTGTTCCCGTTTCACCCGGTCGAAGAGGGCCTCAACTTGGTCGTCCTCACCGTGGTCACAGACTACAGCAATGCCATGCTGAAGTGGAGACAAATAAGGGCCAGTTTAGGGGTTCATTTCGTGAATTAGTATTCCTAAATTGATATATTGACAATATATCCACAGCGTTCACAGAGTAAGAATATGTCATACTTTTGACAAAATGCTTTGTAAATTTACAAAAGCAGTTACTAAAGTTTTAATCCCAAAAGGGAAGGGAAGAGCTATCAGCGAAGTCCACAATTGGGCAGCTAAGCCCGCTTTGCGCCAAAGTCTACAGTACTGTCAAAATGTCAATGAAAATCTCAATGTCATAATTGGTAATAACTGGCAAGTATGCTCTAATTTCATACCTAAACCAATCAAAGCTTAATAAGTTTGGTTTGATTTGTTGCACACTACTACTAATGTTAATATACTAAAATTGATATATTATTATTATTGATAGAATTAAAAATAGTACGTGATTCTGTGAATAATTTGTAAATTCATAAACGTGATTTAAACAGCTTTTTAAATGTCTCACCTTTTTTAAATACTGTGAATTTCTAATTTACAAAGTTAGTTTGTTAAATTACTATTATAAGAAACATTCTAAAAAGAAATCAAAGTATAAAAGTTGATTAAAAAAAGTGAGTTGAACTTTCATCACTTTATCAAAACACATATATAACCAACTGATGTGCTACACAGATAAAAAGATATTATATACAAGAAGAGAGACAGGCAGATAATACATGTGTGTTTGTGTGTGCATAATATATTATTAAGTACCGATAAAGAGCACAAAGCTTTAACTTGCTTGACAAATTTAAATAACCAGCATAATATTTCTCTCCTATTGCTATGAATCTTTTCAGATTGGTTCATTATTCATGATAATTTAGGTTATGTTCGAAATAAAGGTATATATCAAAACAGAAAATTTGTGAAACACAATCAATTGTTTATTGTCAAATAACAGAGTTTTAGCTCTCATTCTTTTACTCATTAAAAATGGATACCCTGTACAGTTTGTGGATATATAAATTTAAACATCCTAACCAAGGCAACATTTGAATAAACTTAATTTTTATTTAAAACTTCCCTTCATTAATGATGTATTTGCAAACCAGTGCTGTGCATTATTGAACAAAGAGTCTTTTGGTGCAAATTTAAGATCTATCTTCTTGCCTCTTTGATCTATTGTATTTCCACCAAGGGCAACACAATTTATGTGATTAAACTAAATTAAGTTGAAATTATCCAACTTTTTCTGAGATTCCTCATGACAAAATACATAATTTAATGCTTAATATGTTATAATGTTAAGCTTGGTAAGAACTGAAATTAATTCTTTGCTGCATGTTGCCTTAACAGAGTCCCCTCTTGACATTCAATGAAGCCTACAACTAAGCAGTTCTAAGTGTATTTTGGATAGTACCCGTTTTCATAAAAACATTTTTATTCAGTTACTACCCGTACATTTTAACAATGCTGTTTATATAGGTAAATCTTCCAGATATTTTCAGACTCATATTTTAGAACTCTTTTATTCCACATCTAGTTCTGTGTACACACATGCTACTAAAAGTCAATTAATGAGAAGCTGTCAATTGTCAACTGTAAAGCTGTCAATTTATAATTTTATTACTAAAAGTATTGCTTCATATTTCTTCGACATGATCCAAAGAAAATCATGTGAAAGGCTGTACTGTACATTCAAAACATATGCCAGCTTTAAAAATCGTTCATACCCCAATTAACTCATTTATCACTACTTATTCTACACATTAACACATTTATGCATTATATGTATCGTTTTCTTCTTGTTTATTGAATAATTTTAATGCATTCCCCTTGAGTAGAACATCAGTTGATTATGTGTTTTAATAAAGGCATATATGAAATCTCAACACAGTTTCTATTCAGAGTATATTTCTATTCAGCTGTTATCCTTTAATTTTTCTATAACTTCGAGATGATGGCAAATGTTAATTTAAATCATGAAATATTCAAATTTCATAAAATTATTAATAATAAAACAACCTAAACTAAGGAAAAAGCATTGAATTTTGATTAATTATTTTTGGTATTTATGAATTTTTTTAATTATGAAATGTTTGATATTTTCTAAATGCTAATTAAATTTTTTTCGTAATAATGCATTATTTTACATTTTAACATTATTTAAAAACATTATAACTTTGTTATTGAACTAGTAATTAATTATGTATTATTTCCAAAAAATATATTAGTAAACATAACTATAGATCCATTTATATCTTCTTGATAGAAACTAAATAGTAGATGACAAAAAATTACCCAAAAACTTTCAGTAGGTAACCTTTAGGTAATTAAAAAAAAATAACAGTACATATTATCTAGAAACCAAATTCAACTTCATTATAAAAATAATTAACAAAGTGATGACAATAGATCTATTGTAGTGCAAATATTTTTGAAAATTCAATGCAAACCTCACAATTCACTAACTGGGAAAAATAATTAGTAGCCTAGAAAATTAAATGTGTTTTTTAAAATTACAATTACAGCTAAATGTATGCAAATATTTTTGAGTGAAAAAAATTGTTTTTGAATTTTAAACAAGATTTATTAAAAGTATATTCAAAATTAGTTAAATATCAGAGCATCAATATAATATTATAACATAACTATTAACAACTAAATTATCTTGTATGTTTAAATAGAAAAATCAAATATATGTACTTGAATTGTCTAAAATACATTTATAACATAAATAAATTAGGAGGTTGAAAAACTTTATTTATTTTGTGCATTTAAGCATTTGTGAACCAATACTATGAATTATCTTTGATGCAAATTTTAGACCTATCATAGCAGTGTCATGTGCAGGGGATAGATTCCATGGGTTTTGAAACATAGTTGTGTCCTTTAAAAATTTAAAGATGTATTAGAGACTGAGAGGCACATGCATGCTTGAAATAGTATTTTATCTAATATTAGTATTTACAATGTAAATATTTAATGATATATAGATAAATTGGGGATTTTTTGTATTTTACTAAAGTAAAAAATATAATATTGTGAAAATGAAACTAACAAATGCCCCTAATTAAATAGATAAATTTTTACTAATTTGACTTTGCAGTATTATTAAATTAGTTCAGATAAACAAACTAATGAATTAATGATATAATATATAATTTTATACATTATTTTGAAAACTGCAATTTATTTAAATAATTATTTAGTATAATGATACCATTTATTATATTTAATCTCATACATTATATATAATAACAATATATTTATTTACATATTAATTTATTATGTATTTAAATAATCAATGCATTATTAATTAATGCATTTATTTCCATATTCATAATTGTGCATTTACATAATTTTCCATTATAATCAGGGGTGGAAATTAACTTTTTATTAAGGTCGCCCTCCTGAGCAACCTGATCATCTAAATAGGTCGCCTGCCTAGATATCTACTAGCCAGAAAATTTGTTTAAAAAAACAGAGGTCTCAAGGTTTGTCGAAAAACGCAATAAAACATAGGGTATGGGGGGGGGGGGTGGGAGTGGCATATAAATGTGATTTTTTTTAGAATTCAAAAAATTTACTAAAT
>JAUZND010054275.1:0-19024 GCA_034780555.1 Coelogynopora nodosa | reverse complement strand
TTATCATGCATTTATGAAATCCCTAGTTGAATACCTGTAAAATGATGTATAACAACCTTGGTTGCTGTTACTGGTACATCGGACCCCATTGGCAGAAGGACTATAGCGAGTTAAATATAATATCAGTCAACAATAACGAATAACTAAAAATCCCTTACGTAGTAGCTCTGGAATATCAAGAAAGATGTAATAAAAAAAATATATATATATATGAAATATTGTCATGCATATCCCATAATAATATTTAAAAAAATATTGATGTGTTTTAATTCATCAAAAAATATTGAAACGAAGCAAAATTTTATGCGTATTTATAATTTCGTGAGTAGCACTGTGTTGTCGTTTGTATTTATATTATGTTAGTATCATGAACTGGTTTAACGGCTCTAAAAGGCGCAGAGACTATATTGACTCCAAGCAATATGTAATATACATAATTATTTAAAATTATTTTATGATGATGTTTATAACTTAGTTATAATACTTTTAGTCAACAAATTCTTTGATTTTTAAATTTAGCAATGTCAACGAAAAATTTCTAGATTTCTGCATTTATAAAAATATAAAATTATTGTATAAAAAATATTTATTTAGTATTTGAATATTTAATAGAGTAATCGTTACCTTCACACAGTGTGGGAATGACATTGATGGATTGCAATGATCATCAATGTCAATCTGACACTTAAAATTATTAGCATCAGGGGCGAACGCAGGGGGGGGCCTAGGGGGCACGTGCCCCCCCACCCTAAGAAACTAAGAAAAACTTACGCCCTTTAGAAAAATATATGCCCTCCAAAAATTCTGACTTCACTGAAAAGGGCGCCATCCTAAAATTCTGAATTCACTGAATAAGGCGCCCTCCTGAAATTCTGACTTCACTGAATAGGGCGCCCTCCTAAAATTCTGAATTCACTGAAAAGGGTGCCCTCCTAAAATTCTGAATTCGCTGAACAGGGCGCCCTCCTGAAATTATGCCCCTTTTCATGTTGTGCCCCCCCCTGACAAATTTTCTGGGACCGCGCCTGAAAATACTATTTAAATAATAAAAACTGAATAAAAAATAAATATGCAATAAATGCTAAATAAATAATATATATATATACACAGACAATAATTTACTACAAAAAATGATCGAAACGTGTGGTATATTCTCCTCTGGCAGTATAATGGTTGTTAGCATCAGCTCCATCGAGTCCGCAAGGTTAAAAAAACTGCCAGTTATATGCGACAACCCATATGTTATCATGATATGTTTTGAAGCCATGTATGGCAACAAGTTTGTTATTCGTTTAAAAGCATAGGCGGTTTGCGTGTGGCTTGAGGTTGTCCTGCTGGAATGTCAAACCTTAGTAAGTAAACTTATAGAGAGGATGGTGATGGTCCGTAAGGGTCTGGACAAAACTCTGAGCGCATTGACGAACTCCATTACGAAAGAATATATCAGGGAATACTTTAATTTAGATAATTGAAGTAGTCCCTGGAATATATTTTTTTAAATCCATAATAGCATTTGCACCCAAACTGATCAACCTCTGAATTTCATAAGATTTTTGTGAAATTAACTCTAATAACTACAATTGCCGAGGATTTTTACATCCACTGTAGTTAGTCCTCATACTATACTGCAATGAGCGGTAATTTTGGTTTGCTGTACTCTTTTCTGTTCTATAACATTTTAGATGGCTTTTAAGTATTATAATCAAATAGCTGCACCACGCAAATCTAAAAATTATTATACTATTTTTGGAATACTATGTGTATCGCTGCTATTCGTTAATAATAATATATTTTCTCACAACTTCTGCTAGCCAATTTTTTTTTTCTCTAAACCTTGTATTTACAAATATATATACACAATGATAAATTTTATCTTGAACTGGCGAAAAGCAGTAAACCTTAATATCTTAAATTGCTAAGTGACGTTAAAATTTTAATTCTTAGTAAACCTTAATGGGAAAATCTGACTAACTTTAGGTGTACTTCTTACTAAGAGAAACACCGCGTTTAGCTATTTTTTACTATATCGGATTACATTTTGGGTAAGTTTAGACTAATAACATCGAATTACTTTTTACTAATTTGTGATATAATCATACCATATGAAAAAATAACGCATATAGGGGCATAATTATGAACAAGTGTTAATATACATATTTAATAATTGTGAATGAATAATAGTTGAACAGGTAATGTTATATGAGACAGTATAATAGAGTTATGTAAATAGTAACATACACAAAGAATACTAGATGTATCAATTGATAATATAATAATAAATGTATAATAAAAACGCTGAAAGCGAGACCATGTGTGTAGCACACATATATAAATAGAACAAAATGAAGTAGAGTACTACACTTTATAGAACAATATAAAACAAACATTGAATAGGGAATGTCAAAAACTTGTAAGGGTTAAGACGAAATTATATGTATGAAATAAGCAGAAACATAACTTACTATCTACAATTAAAATATACATTATACATTTCATGCATGTATATTCTGTTTTATTAGAAACTTTTGTAATGAATAGAAATAAAGAACAGTTGTTTGATTATTTTAAATAAAAATACAAATTATGGACATGCATATAACTATAAGTAATTATTTAAAAAATTGAATTTAGACAAAACATTATAGTCATAATCCGCAGATAAAAAAGTTACTTAACGAAATAACAAAAAATATTATCAAATGTTCAGTTAATATCCTAACCGTATAGTCATTATAAAATTAACTTGTTTGATTTACGTACAGTATAATAATTACAACTAATTCTAAGAAGTGCAAGAATGCGTTAAAAATAATTACGATTTTTACTAAATTACATAACAATAAGCTATTCCAAAAAGAGAAAAGCTTGTATATATCCAAATAATGATATTTATTTTTAGGTATGAATAAAATTATTTAATAATAGTAAGAATACATAAATAAAATTTGAAACGGGGATAACAAGTCTTCCACTGCTAGTCGTCAAAATCTGTAAAAAAAAACGCTTTATTATAATAAAAATAAATAAACGTATAGATAATTTACACATATATTATAAAATCACTCTGTTTCCTAAATTATAAAACAAATTCAATTAAATTTTATTTAAAACGAAAACCATTTTACCACAACCATTTAATAAATACAACAGTATACACAAACAGTCTCAGTTCATAATCAATCTAACTATGAAATTCAAGGTATGAAAATAGCGAAAGCAACTGGGTTGCGAAAATAATCCACACAGCGTAATAAATACAAATCTAAAAATTATAAATTAAAAAAAAATAAGTTACTGAAACATACATTTATAATCGATTAAGAAATAGCTATAAAATAATAAATAGCATTTGTATTAAACTGAATATAACAACTTCATATTCACTATATATAATTAATTCTACACAATTAACGATGGTCAACAACTTTTTAAACAAATCAAAAATATAAATAAATATATAATTTTTACCGTATCGGTTCTTTTTACTTTCTGCTTTCAGCCTGATGTGCTTCATCCGGTGGCCTTTAAACAAAGTTTTAAACACTACTCAGGGTTAACTAAAACATATCCAAAGTTTCTATATAATGTATGGTTTTATGTGTGCAGCAAACTTGAAATAGACTAGTTATATTATATCACAAAAATATTTACGAGGCCGTATGTAGTAATATTTAATTTTTATATTTATTATTTTTAGGTTGTATATTTTGTTATACAATTTATATTCGAAATAATATATATACAGCTTATAATTTTAGTGAAATATTTTGAACTGGTTAGAAATAATTCAGGAAATATCTTTGCAACTGCATTTATACATAAAATCCATAAAAATAATTTTTCAATTTATATTGTATGAAAAAAAGTAGATATTATTCATAAAATTATTAATCGACTCTTGTTAGAGAACGTCTTCTATAGTAAGATTCAGACTTGCTCGTTCCAAAAAATTGGATAAAGATTCGGGTAGTTGATTGTCATTAGATTGAACATGTTGCCATCAAATATTTGGTTCAGACAAAATAGAGAATAATGAAGATTGTGTACTAAGTGATAATAGTATAGATTCCGACTTAATAAACTATTTCGGAAAATTAACCTGGAAAAATAAAAAAATAAATAATAATTTGTACTATTACCTGGAATAATAAAACGCAAGATGTTGCTCTCGACCTAATTGCACTAACATAAATTCAACAGCCAAATAAATTATAAGTACAATTTTAGTCTGCTTCCCATATACAGCGGTTATACCATTGACCGAACTAACATGTTTTATGTCCAGCGGAACTATATTTAGAAATTATTTAACATATAAAAATAAGCCCGACACAGCATCTGTGTCATCCACTGGAGCGAAGGCACTTAGATCGGACACAGACGCTGTGTCACCCGACGGTAAAGGGTTAATGGAGACAATTCGTTTGGGCGAAATTATTTATTAGACAGCACGTCACCACTTAGGATCATATTTTTTGGGATAATAATTGGTTTGATACAACCGAGAGGAAGGGGAAATGTAGCAGTCTATATTACATGAATGGTAGCAGCCTTTGTGGTAAGCACTTGGACAGCCTATATAAAACAATCAAAAAATGTCTAGGGATGAAAATAAAGACGGTAACTGGAAATCCGGGCGACTGGATTTGATTAAGTTATGAATGAAGAGATACATGATAAATATCTGATGTCATTAATTCGATTTAAAAATATATCTGAATTGATTTTTTTAAATATATTGAATTATTATTAAACTCAACAAATATATATTTGAAAATAAATGATAAGAAACCGAAAGTTTCCATGTTTTAATTTTTATAACTCCACAAAAACAAGTTTGTGAAATTTGGATCAGTATCACCCATTTTTATTCCATTTCAGTCGCTGTTATATACAGACTTAGTTGGGATAAAAAATAATAAATGTTCAAAGCAAATATTGTGGGTATGCACGCTCTTTAAAAACATGCTGTCGACATAATAAAGATTCCGAAATTAGGATATTATTTATAAATGATATCAATAGCAGAATCCTTTTTAACATGTAATAGGCCTATATTAAATATTTACACTACAACACAAACTTATACACTTGTTTTTAGTTTCTAAAATTTCTATATTGAAAATAAACACTTTTATAAAAATGTATTGTTCGTTAATTTAAATCAAGTTTGCAAATTTCACTTCAATCCACATAAGGAATAAAAATTATTATAATTTGTTTAACTAAATTTAATAAATTAACTAATTACTGTATTACTATATGGGCAAAGATTACTTGTAAATATATAAAGACAAATGAAATTATAATTTTAAATATGAATCTCAACAATTAGCAGTGCTCCAAAATTACTTATTAAATTTAAGAAATATGTGAATAATTAAAAATATAGATATGTGTAGTTATGCTGTCACATTTAAAGGGCATCATCAAAGTTGTATTATTTTGTTCTTGAAATGTCATTGTAGGTGCAAACAGGTGCACTAAATAATTAATAAGTGAATATAATATAATATAATTTGTGAAATGTTTCGATGATCTGCTAATTAAAAACACTCTTATATCCTCAAGAGGAGTCAAAAGGAGTCGTTGTGCCATTGTGAGAAACTAGGAGATGATAACTATTCTGTTTAATAATAAATATGAAATGTAGACAGAGTAAATATAATTTCGAATCATATTTTAGATTTTAAAAAAAGAAACTTTCTTAATTTTATATTTTTATATGACCAATATAAATATGCACTTACTATAACATAGTAGTGGTTTAAACAATGAATGATCAGCATTAAATAAGAAAAGGTTCTTATTTATCATAAAACTTTGCCCTATACTGTCGTATTTAGGAAAATAGTGTTTTGTAGTCTGTGTACTGGGTATGGAATTATCACAAAAATTAAAATCATTACAATATAAGTTTCTTAGTGTTATGGAAGTTATCTGTAGTAAATTGCATTGAAAAATTTTAATACGATATAAAAAAGTTATACTACCTTTAATGATGTCCGAATTTTGATAATTTTTGCAAATGCCTACGTTGATAGATTGTTAAAATTGTTTTATCAAATGTGTGGTATCCATAAAAGCGATTGACTTGAAATATTATTTGTTTTGTAATAACTAAATTAAATACTTTAACAATAAAATGAAATATTACATAAATAAAAATAAATTAATTAAATATTAAATAATTATAATAAATATGACATTTATACAATAAAATAAAATAAAAGTATGAGCATAATTATAATTATAAATATATTATATACTTGAAGCATAATTTGAATATAATTATTCATAGAAGCCTTGGCAAATTTTGATTATAGCAAAATATATGGATCCACATCATTTCATAATCTGGATACAATTTTCAGATCTATAGATATTTTTTTTCTTTTGAATGTTAGGCTGATTTTTTAAACAAAGAATAATTTATTTCTGAGATCTCTTGCGAAAGTATATGATCCGTGTTTTGGTACTCTATAATTAAAAAAAAACGATCACATATATATCGTTAAAAATTACATAATATTATTAAATTTGGTGTTATTTTAAGTCTGCAAATTAATTTTCGTAAGAGATCAACCTTTCAAAAATGTTTAATAATGGATAAATTTTAAATTTAACTGTCCGGGCTATACATAAATTTTCGAATTCTAGGGAAGTGTGACGTACACAAATTGAACAAAAATATTGAGATGACGACCTGCTTTTCTAACCGACATCACATATGACCAACTTGGTGCACGATAAGTCTCAAAGAAATTGCAATCGGTTAGATAACTCTCTTGTAACTAATAATTTGAGCAATTCAGTTTGCGCTCACTAAAACTATCAAGTAGTATGAATTGTAATCTTAATTTAAATTATGTTAGAGCTCGAGTGAAAAATAAGCCAAATTTAACTAAAAACTTACAGCTGAAAAGAATACATATATTTTTTTGTAAAACAAACAAAAAGTTTAGTATAAAACAGTTCGGGTTATACCTTTTACAACTATCTATGACAACTGTTAATTAACATAACGACTTTAAGACCCTCCAACATATGTGTTATTTTGCAATAGATGCATGATACTAATTACATGGCTGAAGCATAATAAAATATACTTTAACGAAACTACCAAAATATGGTGATTGACGCTGAGCAACTAAAAGTTAAATTTTTTTGCAGCTCGTTCATGCATCATTTAAACATGAAATAGTAAATTATTTAATACTTTGACTATATATTATCATGCATGTAACTTCGTGGTATAGGGTGTAGTGAATTTTTAGTGCATATTCATATAAAGATGAACATTTTAAATAATTTTAAGAAATGTAAGATTTTTACTTTATTATTCTTTTATAAAATAAAGACTACAACATTCAACCACATTTCCATAATTTAAGAATTTTAATAAAATTTATTTGATTCGCAATTTTGTGTGCGTGACGACTAGAATATTATTTCGTGCAATATGTAAACATATATGTTGAAGTACTTTCCCCATAATTCATTCAAAGTTTGTCAGTTAAAAACGAATTATTCTATAAGAAAAACTGCATTTTACTTTATCTTGTTCAGTGTTATCATTCAAAAATAAATATATTTTAATACATTTTATCTATATTTTAGTTCTGTCTCTACATTTGCTATTATTATGGCAGTTACATTCAACTATTCTATTGAATATTACATTTTGTTTAAAATGCACATACTCCATTATAAAGAACAGTACTGTAAACATTCGAAACTTTGTTTATTTGTTTAGGGAGTCATAACAAAAAATCATATCACGATATAAAATTTCAGTTTAATATGTACCAACAAAATAAATAAATTGAAACATATGCTATAGTAGTGATATAAAAAATTAGTTTAACATTATTATGGTGCTTACACAATAAATTTTAGGTTTACAATTCAATATCTGAAAACATTAACAATATCTATATAAAAAATCATATCCGTTCTCTTGCCTGAATTAAAATATAAACGAAAGATGTCATTTTTTTACATGAAAAATCAAACATAAAAAAACAGAAAAGAATAAAAATTTAAATCTGTATGTAATGTACATATAGTAAACTCTAGAATCTAATTAAAATCATGAAATGCCCTCATTAGCCTGTGAGGGTTATGTGTCAAGGTTATGCTGCTGCAGTTGTAAGAACTCCTTTATAAAAATAACAAAATTAAACATATACATTCAATACACCATTCTAATTTAATGTTTTTTAATAAAAAGTTCTCTATCATAAGATGGATTGTAGAACCACGTAGGCTATAACTTTTCCATTGTAAAGTATGCATAATAAAACTTTTAAGAAATATTTATTGGAAACTTTAATTCCAAAAAAGAAATTGAAAACGGTTATAATAAAGAAGTATACACTTGGCTATTTTCAGCTGTAAATAAGACCATAACAGTTTGTTAAATAACTTGACTGAAATATTTGATTATATTAAATTAAAAAAATATTATAATGCCAACAAAGCGATCAAAATAGCTAGTAAAATACAACATCTACTGTTTGTGATAAAATAATAAATAGCGGTTCAATTAGAAGTTAGTCGAGAATTACTCATATAATATAATAAATTAGGCAATAGTAAAGTAGAAAAATAAATGTTTTCAGTTCCAAACAAGACTTAATCATATAGTTCTGAACTAGATCTAATTTCAAAATAAAAAAATAATAGTTTAACGATCAAAGTTCTGAATAAAATAAAATGTTGATCTTTCATAGAATAATTCGTGCTCTATATTTTTAGATTTTGATTGGGAATTCAATTTTTTCAGTGTCTTAATGTATAATATATCTATGTGTAAATAGTATTTTATAATTATATACTATTAAAACGAATAGAACTCACTTAATATGGTGTACTGCTAAAGTTACAAACGTGAAACAAACAATGGAAACGTAAGGTCAGTATTAATAAATCCTCCGCTTGGATCTAATTAAGCTACTTAGATACGAACGATGTTACTCACGGAAGGATAGCTAAGAACAAATATGTTTACCTTATAAAAATAAATGTGATGCAATATTTCAAAATTTTCCACCTGACAGCCCACATCGGAAGGGATGATACTGCATATAGGGATGATAGATGCACTGAAGCTGAACATTTGGGAATATTTTGTCCCTTAGGGTTGTCAGACCAATAGATAATTTCCATATAATTTTAATGTGAGAAATGAGCGAAAATTTTTGTTCTTTTCTGTGTGCAACATTTACCGGTTATATGACATTAACCATAATGCTAACCTAAAGTATGTATTGTAACAGTTACTGTATACTTTAAAGCTTACTGCAAAGAAAAATGCATGCCATTCATTAATGAAATAAACAGCAATGTGCAAAAAAATGCAAGTTTTGGTGTTTAATTGGATTTTAGTCATTTTAGTAATCCCAGGACATCTTTTTATCTTTGTTTTTATCCATACAAATATTCATGTAACTATATAACTATATATATAAATTATAAACATAATTCAGGAATTCCTATTGAAATACCTCTGTTTATATGAATATGAATTCATAAAATGACGAACGTATGAAAGCTAGTAGTCTACATATAGAAAAAAATAAAGCGTTTTAATATAGTGGATGGATCATCTTATGATTACATTTTTTCTGTAATGTGAACAATGAAAAATCATACGTTATTATAGTTTTAGAAAAAACATGTCTATTAGAGTTAGGAATTTACAGAAAACAAATTAGTTAATTTAATTACTAAATAAAATAGACAATTAAAAAAACTGGAGTAAGGGTAAAATGGTGCACCTCACTAAAACGATGCATATTTCTTTAATATAGCAATTGTAAGAATAAAAATCATATCAAATATAAATATCAAATTAATCTAATTAAACTATTTAAACTATTGCATTATATTTAAAGTATATGCAGCAAAGAACACATAGAGTACATTTCCTATAAAATCTGATCTATTGCATATTCTTTAAATTTTCTGCCATTTAGGAAGCGGCTGTATTATAGGTAATGTTTACAAATTAATTAAATTTATTTATTAATAAAATATAATTTTCGTAAGCAGTTATTGAATATTTTTGGATTTTTGTTTCGAGGAAGATAGATGACGCTGTCAATAAGGCATCCATATATTTAAATGTCATTCCCTTTGCAGCATTGTTTTAACTTATAAAAGAAAAAAGAGATAACGTGGTTCATTTTGCATGAATGTGGTTAAATCATGCAGAGCTTTCATATATTATAATTACTTTCGTGAATAAATAAATATATAGTATATAGACACAGTAATATACTCAATAATAAATCATATAAATCGATTAAAATGATTAAATTTCAAAACCAAAAGCATTGTACTCTAAATGAATACGTGCTTATCATGAAAGATTACCCAATTAGAGTTAATAAAAGAAGGCGATATAGATGATCAAGTTAAAAAGTCTATAAACAAATAGGATAAAATACTCCCAGTGAGAAGTACGTGTAATGACAGACGAATACTAAGAAACACGACCAAATCTGATTATTATCGGAATTAGCTGATTATATAACTATACTATATACCTACCGTAACGATCAGAATTACAAATATATCAGTTATTTTAAATTTAGTTATAATAATATTAATATATATTTTCAAATTGAGTTTATTTAGCTTATTAAAATAAAGCGAGTGGTGTGCTGGATCGATATGCAGTTAAAGTATAAGGTAGATTAACAATAGTTGCAGCCTAAAGCTTAAGTAGTACAGGAAACAAACAAACCCATAGTTTAATTATTAAATAACGAAAATAATGACCTGTAATAGACTAAATTGTTATTATTATATAAAAGATGGTTTATTGTCTTGTCTGTGACCTTTGTTCATTGCTGGTAGTGGGGACTAGGGGCGGTATTCATAAAGCGGGTAATGTTCTGTTTTATCACAATCTGACACATAAACACTGATTTTCAATGTTTGAAATAATATAAAATGGCTTGAATATATTGTGTTATTGTATATAAAACATTTTAAATTTAAAATTCTCATCAAACTGGCCAACTTATTCTAATTTGATACAACAAAGTATTATTTGCTTTATGTAGAATAAAAAATTAAAGACATTACAAATACAATAGTTATAAAATGTAATTATGAATTTTAGAAATATACTCGCTAATTTCTTTCAAATTGGAATATTTATAAATGATTTATATGAACGATAAAACTTGATAATCTGACTTGATAATATTTTTTATCAGCTTTCATTAAAACAACCCTTTCACAAAGGTTATATAAATTAATTATGGATTTCGCTTAATTACCCACAATCCATCCTCCCTTTAAAAAGGTCTCAAAACAGATATATTGAATGTTTAATTAGAATCATTAATTTTCTATGCATCATTTTTTGCTTCTCATTTATACTCGATATTGCAAGATCAAAGTGAACAAAGCACATTTAAAATATAAATAAAAACTTATTCTTTACTATACATGTTTTAGTTGAACATTTAGTTGAATTTTTAGAGACGAAGTTTTCAGTTTAAACAAAAATAAATCTTCTTTATAAGTTATTGCAAAAACCTTTGTTAAACATTTTTAATTTGAGAATTCTCAAAATAAGTGAATGAAACTACGGTGAAAAGGCCCTTCATTTGTTTAGCAGATAGTTTTTACACATAAATTATTAATTTAAGTCAGTTTTTTGAAAAAATGAAACCTTTAAATATTGTTAAAAATAGTTATTACATACACATAGGCTCTAGCTAGGTATCATAAGATTATGAAATTGAGGCGGAGATATGCTGCTGTGCGTATAAATAAACTAAGTGTCATCATCATTTGACCAACGCAATGGATACTTTTCATGTATTGAGTTATGCTGCGGTTGGTTATGTGTAACATTACTAGATAACTTGCTATTATATATTACTATTGATTGTTATACTTTATGACGTATGTACCCATACTATAGGTAATTATTCTTTATTATAAGATATTATATGCATAATAGAGAGATAGCGATGAATCTGCTGAAACATTGCAAGGAGTATAGTGCATTTATTAAGAAGTCGATGTTTCGGCTAAAAGCTATCTGAGGCACTCTAGAATGATTTTGGCTTATAACTTTTAAGTCGAAACGTCGATTTCTTAACACAAAAAGATTCATTAATTTTCTATCCTGTGGATATTCATTGTTACATCATATTCATAATATATGGTAGGCTACAACACACCCCATATATGCACAATATGTTGTAATGAAGCAAATTGTTTTTAATATAACGAAAAGTAATGAGGGAGTGTTTTATAAGTAAATATTATGTGTCGTATATTGTCATATCGGGGCGTTGAAATACAACTTATCAGGTATAGTCGTAACATAATCTCTCAACAACTTTTTGCCTGTTTTTTTAACTGCAATATATAATATGTTTCGAGAATTAAAATAAATTAGTATACCGATACTTATGTTATGTAAATAATATAAAACAATTTAAACATAAAAATGGGTGGCTTTCTGTAGAGGCGACAATTTTAAAATAGTTACAAGAAAAACCATGGAGTTCCCATAAATTCCCACAAGACAGACTTTACTTCTTACTGATCAATCAGGAATGTTTATTTATTTTTTGTTAATAATTTATTAATGATTTATTTAATTTGTTAATTACCATACTTTGTAAACAATGCGTTGCACATAGTTTTTATTAATTTTGTTTTTGCGTGTTTTTTGGGTGATGTTTTCTAAAAAACTGTGACGTATTCTCATATTTTCGTACCGCGTGTTATTATTATACGAATTGAAATATTTCAATACCATGTTCTGTTGAAACAAATTGAAAAGATGAGAGAAAGTAAACTTTTATAATATTTTCAAAATTTAAAAATAAGAGATGTTGTCATATTAATTAAAAAATAGATTATTAAAAATATTAATAAATTATCTGACTGAATAAGATTTATTAAAAAATACATAATATACAATTGTTCTAATACATTTAATTCGTCTATGCATGTTGTTATAAATTCATTTTACAATAAAAATACAATTTTTTAATAAATAGATTAATTAAGAAAATACTAATTAAATGTCTTTTTAAACTAGGGAACATGAAATAGTGGCTTTATGAGGTATAAAGTTTTTAACTAACTTTGAATTAATGTAGAGAAAACCTGACAATATAAATATTAAGCTCACTCGTAGTTAACCCGTACTTTTTTTTTACACCATTTGAGCTCTGCATAGGTTCAATTGATTTATTAATTTATTATATTAAAAGAAAAGCAAGGAATGTGTTTACACTTATTTAAAAATTATATCAAAAAATAATTAAAATAAAATGATAATGAATCAAGAAAATATTAGGCCCAAACGTGGGCTCCTTAACCCTTTTATATCGGGTGGCGTAGCGTCTGTGTCCGATCTAAGTGCCTTCGCTCCAACGGATGACACAGACGCTGTGTCGGGTTTATTTATATATGTTTAATTTATTTCTAAGTATAATTCCGCTGGACATAATATGTGTTAGTTGGGTCAATGGTATAACCGCTGTATATGGGGAGCAGACAAAAATTTGACTTACGATTTTCGCTGTTGAATTTATGTTAGTGCAATTAGCTCAAGAGCAACATCATGCGTTTTATGATTCCAGGTAATAGTGCAAATTATTATTTATTGTTTTATTTTTGGTTAATTTTCCGAAATAATTTAGTAAGTTGGAATCTATACTATTATCACATAGTACACAATCTTCATTATTCTCTATTTTGCCTGAACCAAATATTTTATGGCAACACGTTCATGCTAATGACAATCAACGACCCGAATCTTTAGCCTATTTTTTGGAGCGAGCAAGTCTGAATAGTAGTATAGAAGACGTTCACTAAAATAAGTCAATTAAAAATTATATGAATAATATCTGCTTTATTGTATATAATATAAATTGAAAAATTCTTTTAATGGATTTTATATTTAAATGCAGGTAATATATAAATAATAAATTGCAAAGATATTTCCTGAATTATGGCTAACCAGTTCAAAATATTTGACTAAAATTATAAGCTGTATATATATTATTTCGAATATATAACAAAAAGTACAACTTAAAAATAATAAATACAAAAATTAAATATTACTATATATACGGCCTCGTAAATATTTCTATGATATAATATAACTAGTCTATTTCAAGTTTGCCGAACATATAAACCATACATTACATAGAAACTTTGAATATGTTAGTTGAACTGAATTTGTTCAAAAACAGAACGCAAAACATTTCGATTGTAATTGGTACAATGGTCGATTGTAGTCCTCTGAGAAGCCATGTATTAGAAGTAACACATTATTGTACAAAGCATGGCGCATTGTTTTTGATACATTCCAATGTTATTCGAGGTTAACTACCATATCCTTTGATTAATTCAAATGAGCCAGGCGTATTACACCACTTTCAGATCTCTCTTTATTTTTTATACCGCATGTAATCCTCTGTATAAACCGTGTATTAGATTTGCAATTGATCTTATATAAATGGCATTAGAATGATTTTGAAAATAATAATTGTTATATTTAATTTAAAATAAAGTTTTACACAATTAACAGGCACGTCGGAATGTTTTGAGTGTTGGGGGGGCTCGATTTGAAAAGGGCACTTTGAAGATTTCTGAAAGGCTACCTATAAAATAACATGAAAAACGTATCACCCAATAATTATGCACCAATATACACTCGGAAAAATAAATGCTTTTCAATATTTTACTTATATCTTAAATTCTATAATAGATATAAGTATGACAGTTTTACATTTTTCTCAACTCCGGAACATTTCCATTATATGTTGAAAATATGTCAGGGTAATTATAACATTATACACTATACATGTTTATCACTAGACAATGTTATTAATGGATACAAATACCTTCAGATATAGTGGTACACTACATAATTTATAAAAGGGCAGAACTATATAATAAGTACTTCAATATTGGGGGGGGGGGGGGCTGAAACATATCCCAGCCCCCCCTGTTCTGACGTGCCTGTGAATATATATTAATATATTATAATAAGATATAAAATAAAGACAATTTTAACTTTGTATTTAATCAGTAATTACTAATTATAATTGTTGAATATGTCTTTAACTGTTTGTTTATCTTTGTGGTCAAATTTAACCCGATGGCAACTTTAACTGATTGTAACTTTGAAACAAATGTTTACTTTTTGATGAAATTTTATGACTTTTTCTAACTTTGTGAGAAGATATATGCCAAAGGTCTGATTGAAAAAAAGTTCTAACAAAATGCTAGAGCCATATCAATCAACCAAAAAAGGATGCTGTCTAAAAATGGCTTCTCTATTATATAATACTCCAGAATAGAAACCTCCTAGTTTTTTTTTGAGGAGAAACAAACAATTTAATAAATTGATTTACATTTAAGTCATAAATATATTTACAGAATGTCCAAAGTGGAATTAAAGTCAAAAGAAGAGTTGAACAGATCATTGGCATAACATGCCAATAACATGCCCTCTGCCGTAACATGACTTATAAGATGAGCCGGGAAGACCACATGCTTACTCTCACTCGCAACACTGGATACCAAACCCAGCAACAGGCATTGCAGGTCCCTTTCTGCAGGACTACTCTCCTAAAAAACTTGATTGTGCGTTTTTTCTAAAAACGTTTCCCTTCTCGCTTATATTACCTATCTCCTCTCTTTGTATCTTTATAATGTGTTGTATGTCACCAATATGTTTGTGTCATAAACAAAGCCACTATTATTATTATTATTACCAGACGATTTATGACACCTTCAAGTGGTGTCGGGCATGACTCCCCATTGGGGGAGAATGAAGTCTTCAAGTTACTCGGCAGTTTCAGCCACCGGGGTGTGAACCCAGACTAAGACTCTCAGGAGTTGCTACTCCACTCCACATTGTTAAGTGGAGTAGGGGCTTCCTCACCAATAGGCTGGCTAGTGTGTCTCAATGGGAATTATAGTGGAACCTGGTTGTGTGGATGACTCGGCAGTTTGGTCTTGAGGAGGTTGCAGCCACTAATGTGGAGATTGGAGTGAGGGAAGTCTGAAGGTGGAGCCGGGAGAAGAAGCTGACCCTCAATCTGAATAAGTGTGAGGTAAGTTTCTTTAGCCTGACACCCATGAGAGTAGGTGGATTCCTAGGGTCGAAGTAGAGGACCATAGTCTAAGGTTTAATCCTAAACCCATTTTCTTGGGAGTGATGTACAACTAGGGGCCGTTGCATAAAAATGATTAGTTGATTAGTGATTACTAATGATTTAATTAGTATTGCATTGCATAAAGGTGATTCATGATTAGACTTAGTGATTACTGAGGAAGATAAATTATTAGTGAATTTTGATTACATTATTAGAGTTCCGTTGCATAAAGTTATTAGACTAATCATATATGAGCTACAGTAATACAATTTGACCCATTATTTCGATTGGTGACATGTTAGCAATCCTATATTATTAGTGTGTAACAAACAGTTGATTATAATAATAAACATTTAACAATAAACAAAACAATAAATAATTAACAGTTGATGTTGTGATAATGTGTACATGTTTTTGTATTATAATGAATGTGTTAATAAGTAGTTCATTTTCGGACGATGAAAATGATAACATTATTCAATGCAGAGAGCACACATTTCGTCCCCGTATCAACTTTGATATTGATTTCTTTTGAGAGAGGTTTAGGTTGTCTCAGGCACAATTAGAAGTATTGGTCGGTCGAATTGGTGCACACCTCCAACATGATACGAATAGAAACTATGCCTTGACTCCCCGACAACAAGTGTTGGTGGCCATCCGTTTTTTTGCCCAGGGTGGGAGGTTTCAATTAATTGGAGATGCTTATGGAATCCACAAATCTAAGGTTTCTAGAGTGGTGGAACAGGTCAGCATGGCTATAAATAACGAACTTTTGCTGAACTTATCGATTGGCCTCAGGATCAACAAAATTTATATTTAGCTAGTGCTTCATTCAGAACAATTGCCGGAATACCAAAAGTAGCAGGGTGTATTGATGGAACACATATTACAATAAAAGCTCCTATTATTGACGAACCCCAATTTGTCAACCATCACAGGCAACACAGCTTAAATTGCATGATGGTTGCAGGACCAAAATTGGAATTCTTTTATGTTTCGGCCAAGTGGCCTGGCTCAGTAGCCGACACGCATGTTTTTTGAAACAGTACTTTGGCTAATCGTTTGGATGGTAACTTTGTAATACTGAATTCCATTATACTAGGTGATTCTGGTTATAAGTTAACCAAAGTTATTATGACTCCAAAATTGAACCCAAATGATGACGCAGAAAGGCAGGTACAATAATGCACATTAGAGAACTCGCTGTATTGTTGAATGATCATTCGGACTGTTGAAATCACGTTTTGGTTGTCTTGAGTATTTATGTCTCAATCCAAAAGCTTCCTGTCACATTATAATAGTGTGTTGCACATTTTTATCATTGCAAACATGGTATGTATATTTTTCATTATTTAAAACTATATTTACTAAAATTTAAGCGCAGAATCTAGCCCGTTATGTAACAAAGGCCCTACCCTGACCACCACTACACCCTTCATCCCACCACCACATTAAAACACCTATAAGCAAACACCTTCCGCATATTTGAAAAATCGCTAATATAATATATTAAAATCAATAGAATTTAATTTCAAATGTACTTTTACTTGTGTTAGACTTTTTAATTGATGCTTAATTTATTGATCCATATTTACCGATATTTAACATTTGATTATTAAGTAACTTTATCGACGTTTTTAGACAAATAATCGCTGGATTACATTCAATAATAAATCAATATCTAAAAGGCCCATTGTAATTGTTTCAGTGCACCTGGTTCCCTTTGCTTTGTGTTTAATTGTATTTTTTATAACCTATAACCATCCCCAGATAAAGACGAACATTTTCATATACCTCTCAAATTGGTAGGTATTACCGTTAGAGCATGATGATGTGTTACAGACACACACTTAAAAGTTGGGAGGGCCTCATGTTTCACATAATGGGGATTTATTGCCCAATCTCCAAATACTTCAATTTATTTAGTTTTTTTATTTAATCAATTGAATATATGCAATATTATAAAAAGTTTATAATTAAAAGTCATGTTTATAATACAAAAAGTATATAGGGTATACACATGATGTAGTAGGATCATATCTGAATAAAAAAGTTAATGGTTAACACAGTTTAACAAATTTTAAAAATTACTAAAGATTGGTGTATGTAAATGTTTGAAAATCATTAATATGAGTTGATTGGTTGGTTAATGAGTTTAATTTGGTTAACCTTCATTTCTAATTTTGTACACTGAAGATCGTACTTCTTCTTTTGGCTCTGCATAACCTGATTATGCAATTTCAAACCACCTATTTCTAGTTCCAGTTTTTCCTTTTTAATACCAACTTGATTATAATATCGGCTACACTTGATTCCTCATAAGTCGTCCAACGTTTTTTTGATCATTGAAGTAGAGGAGTAACAGGAGAGGGTCCGCTGACATTCTTCACATCCGCATCCTCACTAAAAAAAGGAGGAGCCACGTTCTCCTTTTCAAACGTTTCAGGTTTGTCCAAACCATTTACACTGGCGGATTCAATACCAATAATCTCCAGTACTAAATTGTCAACTGGAGTGTAGTCAACACATTTACCTCCACTTGAACCAATTGTGTTCTTATCACGTTAATGGAAGCATAAATGAAAAAAGTTATTTAAAAAATGTAAATGTAAACATTCAAAAAAATAATACAGTAAACACATTTTTATGTCTTTTAATAGGATGAAGACCAGTATCCCGTTGACCCAATTTTTCCAGAAGTAAATCTCAATGAAAATGAAGTAGAAGTACTAAACAAACCACCAAATGCTGCAGCTATTAATTGCCAAAATCAAATCATTAATTTATTTTGAGAACATAATTAAGCCATACAACAGACTATGATTATATTTAATTATGTAATTATATTTAATCTGCTTCCATTCAGT
>JAUZND010054264.1:0-19027 GCA_034780555.1 Coelogynopora nodosa | reverse complement strand
TAATATAAATGTTTTAAATATTTTAGTAAGATAATACGGATTTTTTAATTTAAAGTTATTTTTTATTCTGTTAATTTCTAAATTAGCATTATATTTTATTTTATTTATATGTGAATTAAAATTTTTTTGAATTATAATATAAACTTGTTTATCGGTTGCGATGCTAAATTACACATCATATATCTAAATTTGACAATATATTTCTCAAAGTGACAATTAATAACAATGATCGATGAAAACTCAAAATCAGCAAGTGAGATGGACATTGATTCTGTGACGGACGAGGAAATTAGTAGGGAATTGGAAAATTTGGGCTACAAGGATATTCCATCAAGATATGTGCAACTTTTAAAAGAAGGTTAATTTTACATTTTAATATTTCTCAATGTTGACTCAAAGCAGAGTTACCAAAAATGCAAATTTTCCCGTCCGGTCCGATCCGGTGTCCGGCATGAAAACCTTGCCGGCCCTGGTTTCTGTCCGGAAATAAAAATTTGTATAGAACGAACTTTATTTTGTTTAAATTATTATTAAAATTTGTAAAAGTTTTTTTTATATTTTGACGTGTTTTTAAAATTTAACAAATAAATAAGTATGTATATATTACGACCACAAATTATTTGACCATGCTTCTTTTAATACTGCAAGACTTTCTAGAGTTTCCGGAGACATCAAATTTCTTTTCTTAGTCGCAATATTACCTGTGAGACTAAAATGGCGCTCACTTTCGCCGCTACTTGCTTGGATGACAAATATTTGTTTAGACAAGATAGACAGATTCGGTAATAATTTACAATATTCTGCATTAAATTTCAATGAGTCTTCCCATTCTGAACATTGAAGGAAATCAAACTCCACTTCTAGACATGATTTGTAGTTTGTTTCAATGTTTTTATTACTACATCTAATTGATGAAAATTTTTTTTGGAGACATGAAATAACACCATGGTCAGTAGCATCTTCTTGCAGTAATGATCAGATACTGTAATTGTAAAGGTACGACATATTGCAAACTGGGAGAATTGGCACATTCAATGTTGTCAAACAATCCATTAAACTGTTTGAAAAAGATAGCAATCATTTCAACAAGATTTTTAGACATTCCTTGCATTCTTTTCTCTTTAGATCGATGTTCCAACTCTTCTAGTAATGCATAGAAAGAACTATAAATAGAAGCCAAACCGCGCTATCTTCGAGTATGACAGTTTTTTTTTGAGCGTATGTGGTAATTTTGTCTGCAGGTTGCTTGTCTGGTTGGCATATCTTGTCATTTCGTGTACTTTTCTGTCTAAATTATCGAGGTCAACTTTTTCCTTTTTTGTCTCGCACCATGCATCATTAAGAACTGTCGAGAGTCTCTGAGCCATACACTGCATTCTCATTTTTTCCTTCAATGCACAAACAATGTTACTTCCTTTGTCGGTGGTTATTGGAGTATCATCATCTTTCAAATTAAACGCCTCAAATATTTTCTCCCGTCTTTTCAGTTTCCTCAAAATGTTCACATGTTCATCCGTTATATAGAAGATGGTCAATTCCAAGTATGCTCTAAGTACATGGTCGTCGGTCCATAGGTCAGTTGTACATGAAAGTTGATTATTACTGACATATGGCTTTATAACAGTTTTCATTTTAGCAATAAAACAATTGAACTCTTCAATTGTATAATCACGAATTGATTGACGATGGTACCATTCATTTTTGATGTCTATTTTCCCATATTTTGCTACAATATCAATCAATTTTTGACCTAGGAGAATGAGACCTGCGTTTTCCAGAGAATTGAAACTGTGTTGACCAGACACGTTGTAAATACATTGCGAGTGTTTCAGTCCCTTTTTATCTCTCATGGATAATGAGCGCTTTTGATTAAATACATTGGTTATTTTGACATCTTTCGTTTCCTTTTTAGAACAGGACATTGATTTATGACGCTTCAATCTTAATTTTTTCTCACTCCCTTTTCCGTCAGTTTCCCATGTGTTCGAAACACACTAATCCTACACGTTGCACAAACTACCCAACAATCCAACTTTTTCTGAATTCCATCAACCTCCTCAAAAATTTCATAATATTTCTTCATTTTCAGGTTTTAGTACCAATTTAACCTGATTCTTATTAATTTTTTCCATAATAATTCTGTCTGTTTCTTTATCAGGATCCATTGTAAAATAAATGTTACAAAAATGTTGCCAGAAATTTTGTCACGTGTTTTAATTTTAAATAAAATTTATTTTCATACTTTAATTTTTTTCATGCCGGCCTTGTATAACTTAAATATTGGGCCGGTTCGAGCAACTCTGACTCAAAGTCACATCACCTCCGAATAGAGAGTTTATTTTAGATGATTATAATGTTTAGAACTTGCTACCATGACCAAAAAATCCCAACAATCGTCAAATGATGGAAATTCTACGCTTACACCTAAAGAATTGGACTGTAAAAGTGATGTTGATCCATTAAACACAAAATCTACTTCATGTGATAAACTAGAGTACGAATCATTTCCAGAATCAATACAATCTCCTGAAAAATCATTCAATCTCACTTCATCTTGTAATACTGAAGATTTGGACACTTTAAAGTCTCTCAGCAACACTATAACCTCTACTACTTCAAAAATGAAACGTAAAGTTTTAAAAACTAACAAGGAATCTGGAAATCGAGAAATTATATATGAAAACCCTTCTTCCTGTTCCATTTTTACAGATACTTCATTTAACGACCAAAACATTGACAGTTTGGCGGATCGAATAGACAACTTACAGTATGCTATTAAATCTTCCAGGTGCCAATCTAGAATTGGCAACAGAAAAATTTCTCTCCTTGATACAAACACTCTACCTTTCAAAGGAGTGAGCAATTTTTTAAATATATAAAAATATTATAATTATAGTTTAATTTATAAATTTATATCGAAAAAATTTAGAATAAGAATTCAACCAATGAGAAAACGTCTCTACTCAAAGAAAGCATTAATGTGCACAAAAAGAATGACCCAGTATCTCTTTACCACACTTACAAGAACTTGTGGAACATTCAAAAGATCCCCATCGATCAACAGCATAAAAAACTCAGATGGCATATGAGAGCTCAAATGATTAATCACGATGCAATCGTGGGAAATGTAATTTAAAAAATTTAAAATACAAATTATAGTACATTATTTTAGGAGCGAGAATATCTCAAAAAGCGAAAATAATTTCCACGAGTAATGCTCCATTAAAATTGTTTTTAGTTAAATAAATATTTTAAATTTAAAATTAAATAATATTGTATTGCTTAGCCTTGAGTGAGATGTAATATTATATTAATCATTTTATGTATAAAATAATGCACTACTACTTTTGGCCATAACAATTAAATTAATTATTAATATAATTTAATCTTCTTAATATTAACTTACAACAACTTTACTTAAAATTAAACCTGGGAAATTCGATACATTCAACTTGCTACATTGAATTTCATGCTCTTGTTTATCTAAACATAAAAATCCACACGAATAAAGTGTGGAATAATTCAATTGCAATGGTCAGTAATTACAATATATAACTTATCCACCTGTGAGCTCTCACAACATTGATAAGAAGGACAACATTAATAAATTAAATTTTCTACATTATTTTGAAAAATTATTTTACAGAAAAACTGAATTACAACATATTTGGAAACATTTGGGGAAATAATGAAGGTAATATAAAATTATTTTATAAAGCAATTTTATCTCAACATCAACACTTGATATTTTACTATCAAAAGAAATAAATCTAAATTTTTGTATTTTTTTCAATCAATGTATTTATAGAAGAGTGCAATACAATTTTAAGAAAAAATGTAGACTAACTTTTTAATACGGTCTGCTGAACAATCTATAAAAAATACACTCTTCTAGGCTACATCTCTATAAAAAACACGTGATATACAAAACATAAGTCACTAAAATAAATTTTTAAGAATTTAGATTGTAAATTTGGGTTTAGCCGCAAAATAGTTGAATATTTTTTAGCTGGATAATTATAATTACTTGTCAGAGATCTACAGAGTCGATGTTAATTTGATACATTATGAAATTACATTTTTTGAAATTTCTCCCAAAATTAATCTAGAATTTAAGTTCTAGATGTTTTAAATGTTTGAATAAACAACAGCCGGTTTTATAATCTTTATCTATCACATCAGAAAATACAGTGCAAAAAACACGATTCATTTATATTTTATTTTATTCTTTGAAGATTACAATATTTACCATTTATTTATTTTTCTTGCCAGTATCTAACATTTTGTTTACATCATTATCGCTCATCTAACAAGGTGGTAGTTTGGTTCTTTAAATTGTTTAAAGTTTAAAAACTAACTTGTCTTGAACTCGGAACAATTAATTAAATTTCTTCAAACGTTTAGATACTCGACAGCTACTTTGAAAGACTCTACATGCAATTGGATAGCCAAGACTATGATGGGCCTGTAATAAACGATAAAATGATGACGGAAGCAATTTCACCAGGTGGATATGATTTGTTATCTGCCAATAGAATTAATTTGTCCGATTCTCCAATTTTTAGCAAGAGTGACAGTGATGCTACAAATACAAGCTTAACGTGTAATGACGTCACACAAACTATTGACGGGTATGGTTGTTTGAGTCACAACAATTTTAGTTTGTATGACCAAGAAGGGAATGTAGATGGTATAGAGGAGAAGGAGTTTGAAAGGTATATAGTTTTTAAAAAAAAACATAAAAATCAAAATATCAAGAGAAAATAAAGATTAAAAAAAACTGTTTAAAAAAATGTTTCAAATAGATACAAAAATTTATTAAAAATCAACATATAATCGAAAAATATCAATTCTTTTTAAACTAAAAAGCTAAAATCTCTATAAAAATAAAAGTTTCATTACAAATAGATACAAATTTTATAGAAAAATGTCTAAAAATCCAATATAATTTCAAATATTAAAATATTCATCAACCTAGATGTGATTACAAACTCTTTCCTTCGCTCCAAGAAGAAAATTTGATCCCTTCCGACGATTGTGTAAAATATTACAATATGCCCCAAATTTCTGATTGTTTCCCAAATATCAACTCTCAGAATATCCCTCTGTCACATATAAAACACGAGCACACTGATACAACAGATTTCGTTTACTCAAACCTTCCAGAATGTACATTAGATAATTGGCATAATATTGTAAATATAGAAAAACTGGAAAGTGAGCCTAAAGAAACAATCTACACTCACTGTAGATCAAAAAGCATGAATAGTATCAACCAAAAATCTATTATTGTAACATCGAATCACGCGGAATCATCTTCTTTGCCAAAAAGTAGGAAAATAAACAAAATTGACAACTCCAAGTTTTTCTCTACTGTCAAATTACCAACAATTATTAAAATTGATAAAAGCTCCAATACGAGTATGGTTAATAATGGAAATGTTTTTACTCTTGATGGAAAAAAAATCATTTCAAATTCGTCTAGTTTTCAGGACGCGTTAGAAAATGCCTCCATTTCAATATTACAGGTAATAAATTTAATTTAATGAAATTTAATAAATTATAATTTTAATTATCATTCTTCTAGTGTAAATCTGACCAAAATTTCCACCTAACACCTGAAGAAGAATCTGTAATGATTTCTGAAGGCTATTCGTTACCAAAAAGTTCGATTTTGACACGACAGGACGAGAAAAATATTAAAAAAATTCGTCGAAAAATTAAAAATAAGGTACCTTTTAAAATTATATATTTTAAAAATAACTATTAATTTAGTTGTCGGCTCAAGAGTCGCGACGAAAAAAGAAACAGTACATTGAATCTCTAGAAAAAAAGTAAATCTTAATTTAATATTTTATAATTAAAAAACAAATAGAATGGAATCGTATCGACATAGTCACGTCAAGATTCTCGACATGTTAAATAAAGCACAATTAAAAAACACAAATATGGAAAAAAAGATGGATAAATTGAGTCAAGTTTTGAAAAATTTGCTTACTCGAGCAAGCACGTCCGATGTTGAAGTAATTACAAAAAACTGCTTGGTAAATTTAAAAATTAAATTTTTTTAGTTGTATAAATATTTATTATAGGCATTGATATCCACCGAAAAAGTATAAATTTGGCTAAAATGTAGATATACTTGTTATAAAATTATATTAATTAATTAAAACTGTTTTATTTATTTACTGTTTAAATTAAAATACTATAAAAAAATCTGTAACGTTTTGATTTTAAAAATGAAATGATTCTAATTATTTATTAATTTATGATAAAAATACGTGTCACAAATAAATTACTTTCTCTGTTTTTTAACAGGCTTTTTAGCCGCATCAGATTGTTTCAAAATCTTTTCTAAATTTGCATTAAACTTGCGGATCGACTTTAGACTATTTTTATCCAGATTTTTCAACACATCTTTAGGCTTGGTGTTTTCTTTAATGCAAATTTCTTTACCCACTGAGCTAAAAGTAGTCAAAACTGATACAGGTTTGTTTTTTGAAGTGGGATTTGTTTTTTTGAAAACTACTGGTGATCCTTGCAAGGATACGAGTATTTCACTGTCTGATATAGGCCGCCGAGTTAATTTTTCGTCGATGGTGATGCTAAAATGCTTAAAATTATAATTAAAAAAATATAAAACAATAAAATTTACTTTGGATTAAACTTTGGCCTAATTGTTTCAGCATAAGTTAGTTTGCTGTCACTCGAGACTGAATCTGACGATTTTGGCTTTTTTCTAAAAAAAATATTTAAAATATTAAAATATTAATTACGGTTTAGATGCTCCTTTTGTCTTGTCTTGTGTACAAAATTGACTTTCTAAAATAAATTAAAAAAATTAAAAAAAAATACCCATCTTTCGAAAATTCATTTTTAAAGCCTCAGTTGAAATGGAATTTTTAATGGCCAACATGTGGCTTCTTAAATTTTTCAGTTGTTCATCTCGTTCAAATTTCATTAAATCAATTGTAGATTTAACTATAAAAAATAATGAAAAATATAATTTAAAAAAAAATTACCTTGTATTCTAAAATCGTCCAACGACAAATCACATCCATACGTCCTGGAAGAGTTGATTATATCAGGAGTAGTATCCATATTAACATCAATTTTATGATAAAATGTAGAATTTTAAAATTTTTAGACAAGATAAAAATATAAATTGTCAAGATTTTTCACACAGGTTGCTACAACATTCAACTAAAAAGTCTGTAAAATATAAACGCGCGTTGAATTTTCAAAATAATATCTAAATCTGTAAATAGGCAACAAATATTTTTAATTATTCAGGTTGTCATAATGACTAAATATTGTCATTAAAATTTCAAATCTAAATTAAATCTAAATTTATCAATTTTCAATTTTTCAGAAATAATTGTTTTTTAACAAAAAAATTAAATAACTTATATTGTACAATACAGATTCTAATCAAACTGACCCAGATTATAAATTTTATAAAATTGAAAAATACAGACTGAATAAAAACGTCCATTTATAAACCTTGACGACATTATTATTCTAAAATGAAGTACACATTTGAATAATTGAATTGACAAGAAATTTAACTTGCAAATATTTTTAAATTTCCTCTAAAGGTGATTTAATGATTAAATTTTAGTCTAATTGTGAAACCAATAAGTAATACCCACGATACCTCAAAATTTGTTACAGAAACGAAATTCAATGTTGTGATATATATATATATATATTTACTTTGAGTAAATATGGTACATTATCTTTAAATTAAAGTTTAAACAATCGTGTTAAAACTTGAATGGTAATTTTGTAATTAAAAAACCATATCTAAAATGCAATGTCTTGAAGAGGAGTACGATTTATTGTCAGATAGTAAGTATCGCTACTACATCACTTGCGTGGAACGAATTTTGAAAAACTTTGAATATAGTGCAGAATGGGCTGATTTGATATCCGCTTTGAGCAAATTGAAAAAACTAATATCCTCGTATGAACAATATGGAAACTCGATTCCCAAACTCACAAACATTGCTAAAAGACTGGCTCAATGTCTGCATCCCGGTTTGCCGAGTGGTGTTCATTTAAAGTCTCTGGAAACGTACGATTTGATATTTTCTCAATTGAGTCCAACGATAATGGCCAAGCACTTGTTTATTTTTTCTTCGGGCATTTTTCCATGTTTTTCGTATGCAGCTCTCAACGTGAAAACAATGTTGTTGGGAATGTATGAAAATTATTATTTAAACCTGGGCGACGCTTTAAAAAAGGCTTTTCCCGGTATTTTGATTGGATTGCTTGATGGATTGGAAGAAGGGTCTCAGCATTACGAAGGAGTGTTGTCTCTTTTAAACAAATTTAACCAAGTTGTAGGAAAAAAGTTTTTTTACGATAAACTGTGGTTATGTGTTATAAACAATTCGTTGGTTAGATATAATGCCCTCTTGTACGTATTGTGTCAGTATAATAAAAGACTGGCGATGGACGATCAGATTAACATTATTGGGTATTCTATGAATAATTTCGTGTCTGCTCTCATATGCTGTTTTTACGACTCTAACATTCTGGCTCAAAGAAATGCAATAGAGTTTGTCGTTTATGGAGTGCCTATCCATTCTCACATTTTGCTTCACGCAGACATGACAAGATTAATGGCTGCGGCTATAACCATTTTGTTGAGACGAGACATTTCTTTAAATCGCCGTGTGTATTCTTGGCTACTGGCGAGTAGTAGATCTGAAAGATCTTCTGACCAAACAAACTACTTTATCCACAATAGTCGTGAAATGCTTACTGCTTCGTTTGAACATCATATAAATTCATGCTTAAAAAGTTTCAACACAATTTTTGAAAAAGTATATTTGATGAATGCATTTTCCAATAATTTTCTCACTCCTCTAGAAAACAATCCAAGATTCAACATGAACACTGATTCTGAATATAAATTACCCATTTTATCACCCAAAACTGTAGAAAAGGCTCTTTTGCCTTTTAGAATTTTTTCCGTTATAACTGATCACACAATTATCAAGGACAATATTTTACACCATATTTTTTTAAAACTAACTGAATTTCTTTTTGATTGGATCTATCTAAATTCCATCCTAAACCTCAAACCAGATACAAACAGATTCAGGAAATTATATCACAATCACCGATACATGACTATCGCATGCAAATCGGAAGTAAATGATTGGAATTCTGACACTTCTTCCATTGAGAATTTTGATAAGGATGTTCGCCAGTATACTTTTGACGCAAACCGAAGATTTGTCAATTTCACGACCGATTTTCATAGATTGCTAAATGACGAAATTTGGGGAAAGTGTGTTCCTAATTTAACCCTCATTTGCATGTATACAGATTTGTGGTCCCTTAATATTTACAAAAATGTCGTTATTAGCAGTTTTATCAACGATTTGATTGAGAGTGGGTTTTATAGAAATTTCGACAATGATTGGATCGATTTGAATGATGCTACAAAACCACTAATTAACAATTTTAAATTGATTATTGAAAATATTCAGCCAAAGTCCTTTATTGACATTTTGATCAATAGATTTAATGTCTTATTGGAAAGTATTACAAATAAAGGTTATTGTGATGAGAGTGTCAATAGCTTGAATGTTGAATCGGAGGGGAATGAGATTTCTGTCAATTCAGATTTGACTTTGAAGAGTTCTGTTTATAATGACAATAGCATTATACCTCATTATCAATTTGATAGGTAATTATTTAATTATTTTAATTTTTTTAATTTTTATTTATTATCAATCTAGATACAACAATGTTATCCGCTTCACCTTAAAGTTTCTTACATCCTCAAATGACATTAGCGTGCTCCAAAATCTCCTCTGTTACTATCTTAAACACACAATTATTGAAATCTCGACATGTATTCCCCTTCTGACCATTTCAAACACCATCAACATTCACCTACTTTGGATATCTGTTTTAAACAGTGTTGATATACCATTCTACCATGTTTTGTCTGAAAAGGCACAAGAAATGAACGAAAAGAAAAAAATAAACTCACAAACCAATAATTTATCCACTGATAAGCTGAAAGAAATTACTGATGGTGAAACTGGAGTGGAATTAACTTTGTGCCTCCATTTGAGAGATTGTAGAAATGTTTACAGCTCAATGATTGAATCCTTTTTATGTACCTTGATTCATATTGAAAAACGTGTCATCATGACCATTTATAAAGACATTTGTAGCACTTTATCAAACAATATTCAGGAAAATTATTTAAATTACCTCAATTGGTTAAAGTTGTCTCAGAATGTTAAAAGTGAGTTAAAAAACGCTAAAAACATTTCTGTAGAATTTTACTTTTCTATTGGTGTTGTTACTAATTTTTACTTTGATTTAATTTTTCGTCCATTTAAAGTTGATTATGAAGAAGGTGCAAGAATATTGGAATTAGAAGCAGACTTTGTAAAAAATATGATTGAATTGTTGCAGTTTTTTATCGTCTTGTCTTTGACAAGTGAAAAACAAAAAGTTTATTTATGGGCGATTGAATCTCTTTTAAAAAACATACAATTGGTCAGAGATTCAAATTTACCACCTAGTGTCATTGAAAGCTTGTCAAAGTTTATAGATGAAGAAATTCTTGGTAAAAATTATTTTTATCTTGTTTTAGAAACGCTGTGGTCACTTATCCGTTGTGGTGGGAGAGTAAAGTTGTTTAAAGTGATGGTGAAACTAAACTCTACCTTTAATAAAAATGTGAGCATTTTAGACGAATTGATTTTATGGCAGCTTTCTTGTGATAACCTTCATGTACGAATAGAGTCTTATTACAGATTTGTAGAGTTTTGGAACTGTTTTATAGAGTGTTGTGATGAAGATAATGTCCATTTTTCATGCGTAGAAAGGAGTTTACAGTATTTTGTAAATACTATAGTCGATAATCAAGATGTTTGCTTTAGTATTGTTGAAACTTGGATTTTAAAATGCTTCAATACTGGCAAAAAATTCATCTGTCACATTTTGGAACGAATGTTGTACAATTTGATGGATCCCAGTTATTCAAAAATGTCCGTTTTTTCAAAAAATGGAAGCGTTTCATTAAAAAATGTTTATATAAACCAACTGCCATGTCATGTGTTGGTAGTTGATGATAAAAGGATCCCTACGGCTATAAATGTTAAAGATGATAAAAATGTAGATTTTAAAAAAAGTAAGAGTAGTAATGTTGATGGAGTTGTTCATGATAAAGAGGTCAAGAGTACTATTGCAATGAGAAAAAAGATGGCGAGAACTTATTCAGATTTTGTGTTGGAAGATATGGAAAGGGTAGAAAACAAGTCAAAAATACTTGTCGATGGTTTTGGACAAGATTCTACTATATGTGGTCCAAGTATGAGTGAATTGCAGGATTATATGCTTACATGTGATAAAACTATGCATTCGAGTTGTACATTTAACAAAAATGTTAGTTATGAAACTTTAGACGAAAATAGAATATATCAAGAAAATGATCAAATGAGTAGAGGTATTTTTTTATACATTTTGTTTTTATTATTTTAAATATTTTATAAAATTTATGTCTTAGACGAAAGTAAAACATCGCATAAATCTGATGAAATGTGGGAATCTTCACACTTTGATATATCCAACATTACCGACATGTTTGAATTTAAAACATTTGACGCATATCTTCAAAATATTGGTTCTTGTTCAAAAATAAACTCGGACAACGAAAACAACCTACAGTCCTTTATTCTCCCTAAATTCTTTTCTGCTCCCATTAAAAAAATGTACCTTCGACATCTCAAACTCCATAAAATCAAGTGGTCCTTCTATCACCTTTTATTCTACAAAAATTCAGAAATTGATCTTGTTAAATTGACCAAAACTTTAAAATGCGTCTTGTCCATTTTAAAAATTGATCATAAACTCGTGACTAGAAAACTTTCACAGTACCCCGTTATAGATAAAAACAATATTGAAATCAATGAAAATGTATTCAGTATGCTCTTGAACGACAAAGTTTCTGTAATACTGTCAATTTACAAAGATATAAGTTTTTATTTGGAAAGTGTAAACTCTCAAACAAACGTTAATCTTGGTGCAGATAAAGATTTAAAAACACAACAAATTTACTTTGAAAAATGGATACATCAAAATGTGAAACAGTCTCTCGAAAATTACACACATTTGAATCTTTTACTGGACATATTATTGCAGTTTTTGAGAAGCTTTACCGGTAAAAAAGAACCTGCTTTAATAGACATGAATTGTAACCTAAAATTGATAATTTCAGAGATTTTGATATTAATATTAAATGGAATATATGAATTGATTAATGACAATGAATGGGACCCGTTGTCTCAATTGTTGTATAAAAGTATAGTGGAGACAAATTTAGCCACAATTATTGTTTCAACTTACAATTGCTGTCATTATCAGATTATTAATTCGACTTGTCATAAAAGTGATAAATATAATATTATTCGTTCGAGAGGCGATTTTTTGCTCAAAAGTGTGATAAAAATGTATAAAATTCTTTTAAAGATTGAATTTATCTATTGTAAGTTTTCCAACGATTCTCAAAAGGATTATACAATTTCAATAGAAGGTTTTAAGCCAAAGGGAGTAGGCCAAGATTTATCAAATATTTTGGATTGTCCTAAACTATCATTTTTGTACAATTTGACCCCTCTTATTTACAGGACTAGTTTTATAAAGTGTATTGTCAATTCTTTGGGAAATGTCAACAATTTTGATTTACAGGTTATTGTTCTTGATCTTTTTTGTACGTCTCTGCCTTATTTTGATAAACAGCTTGGTTTTTTCAGTTCTCTGATTATTTTACAAATTTTAAAAAACGTAAACAATTACATCAATTATATGGATGTTACTTTGGATAAAGACGTGGGAAGGAATGAGTATATTATGACGCACATTTTGATTTTAGTTAAATTTACAAGATGTATTTTGAAACACTGTTTTTTATTTGAAGAGAAGGACCAAGATGATTCAGAAATTGACAAAATCAAGAGATGTGAAATGCATAGCAATAAAGAGTGTACCTTCGACTCGATAGTTTTAAACGAGGCGCAAAGGCAGATTTACATTATTTACCCTTCTCTTTTATGGACATTGATAAAGCTGTGGCATGTTTGCAAGAATGATGACCATGAAATCAATAGTCCGAAATATAAAGAAGAAATTTCATTTTTTATTGTTAAAATTCTCAATCCCATGATAATTCATGATTCGAGTCATTTTATCATTGTCGTGGGGGTCATTTGGGGAGAGTTACAGCAATGCGATTCGCATTCAGATATGGTGGATTATGTAGTTACGAAAATGTCCAATATACAGGAAATTGTCATCTCGTTTCTTCACTCTGACTCAATTTTTGATATTTTGGACATTTACAAAAATATCACCTCATCTTATAAAAATTGTCTTAAAGCGACATACTCTTCTTCAGAGTGTCATTTGGGTAAGGTGGATGATGCATTTTACCAAAAAAGAAAAGTTTCTTTGGACATTTGTTTGTTGAGATTTTTTTACCATTATACTACAAACGTGACAAGCGATAATATCCTTGTTAGATGGTCCTATTTGAGTAAAGTTTATAAAGATTTGTCCAACGATTTAATCAAACCAACGTGTCTTTTCATCTTTCTTTATTCTTTAGTGGATATTACTTATAGAATAAAAAATATGGAAACTGCGCTCTATAAAGACGTACAGGAAATTTGTGTGAAGTTGATTGAAAAGGTTAATGTGGTAATTTCCTCCCTATTGGAAAATACCACATGGATTAGAAGAAGTTTGGCAGTCAAAACAATTGTTCAGGTGGATTTTAACGAAGCTCCAGAAGATGTTAATCGAGTCCCGAAAAATAAAGATAGTTATCGAATGCGATTTGGGATTCAAGGGATAATGACTCTAGCTCAAACAATGCCTAAATTACTCGATATTGTCTATAATAGCGATGAAAAAGAAAAAACTACCACTATTTTGACGGCCGTTCTGACTAACATTTTCCCGTTTCTTAAAGTACGTTCTTATGCAAACATTCCAGCTTTTAGAGCTAGCAGTTACCTGTTGGCCAATTTATCCGAGTACCAATTTTCTCGTAAATTATGGAAACGTGAAATTTTTGAAATTTTCAACGATTCAAATTTTTTCCAAATGAACGAGAGTAGTTTTGATTACTGGAAAACAATAATTGATAATTTAATGAGCAACGATTCAACCACATTTAGAGAGTTGCTGAATCGACCAGTCACAAACCAAAAGAGTACCATACCTTTGTTTGTGTCTAGAGATCAGGAAATTGCGAATAGATGTGCTCAAATTAAACGCATTTCTTTTGTTGTTTATGCTGCTGATGTAGACCAATATTGTAGATACATGCCAGAGATTCAAGAAAAGGTGACTGAGAATCTAAAGTTCCAATCTCCTCTTATAACTACCCAGGTTTTTCACTGTTTTAGAGTCATGTTGTTGAAATTTACGCGTCATTTGGTTTCAATTTGGCCGATGTTGATTTACGAACTTACGACAGTGCTGTCTGTACTATACATGCTACTGAGGTCTAAACATGATACAGAGATCCATCAACAAAAGATGAAAGCCATATTGAGGATTGGAGGGGTCGATTTGGATTTAAAGTCGTGGAATTTTGCCTTTCTGGGCGCCGCAAAACTGTTGAATCTAATGCTACATTTACCCGTCTCTGTCTTGCCGCAGTTTCAACTCTATCATTGGGCTTTTGTAGACTTGAATCATTATATTGGGGATGATGCGAGTAAAAACAATTGTGATTTTCAAAATATCGATTTTCAACATGTAGAAAATGATGACGATAGTGTTTCTACCATTTTCTCATCATATGCTGTGGCAATTTCTCAAATGTTTTTAAAGGCAAAGAAAAACGTTGATTTTGAGACTCATACAGTTCAATATTCTAATGTATATTCTGTTGGGGAGGAGGAATTTGAAAAGAATTTACCCAAATGTAATGCGATAGAGTCAGTGTATGATCTCGCTCCTTTTTTTATTAGTATCGCGAAGCCTGATTTGAAGGTCAAAGAGGATGAATTTACGAGGGATGCTTTTCCAATCCCTCAGATTTTGGATGACTCGATTTATGAAATGATTCAGAGTTATGTTTCTGGACAAGAATTTTTGGAAATGCTTAAATGAAAGAAATGTGTCGGTTCTTTATATTGTATTATATGTTTTAAAATTTACTTTAAAATGTTTATGTTGACGGGTGTTTTTAATTAATTAGTTAATTTTTTATCCTTTCCAAAAAATTTTTATAAATACTATAATAAAAAATGAATAATTTTTTCAACTTTATCATCGGTTACCCCGACAAATACGTGTATAAATAAAACTGCAGTAATCAATATCGATAAGACTTGTAAAAATTAACAAACTCAACTATTATAAAATTGTACGCATAATGTTGAACTCTCTCATAATCCTTTCAACCCTACTTGTGACTAATTTTGCCTACTTTTTGGAAGTTTTACCTCACACGGAAATTTGTTTCCACGACACGATAGATAAACTAGATACACAAATGACTCTCACATTTGAAGTAATAGAGGGTGGCTTTTTAGATATTGACGTATCAATAACATCTCCCTCTGGAGCTTCCATCTACAATGGCATGAGAGAAACAAACGGTAAATACACTTATTCCGCAAATTCCATTGGAGATTACACTTATTGTTTCGGAAACAAAATGTCCACAATGACACCCAAAGTCATTATATTTAAAAACGAAATTGCCCAAGTCATGGATGTTGGTCAAGATGATTCACCGGCGGAAGGAAAAGACAACAGGGCAGACAAAGTCAATGCAATGTTGGATACATTACACATGAAATTGATTGGAATAAAAAGGGACCAAGATTACCTGGGAGCTAGAGAAAAGATTCATCATAGATTGAATGATAATACAAACACGAGAGTCTCAATGTGGGCGGTTTTCGAAGCATTGATTTTGATTTCAATGACTGGCGGACAAGTTTATTATTTGAAAAAATTTTTTGAAGTCAGAAGAGTGGTATAATTATAATTGTTAAAATATATAATAATCATTCAACTTGTTTCGGTCGATTGATAATTTGTTTTGGAATCATTATGCATCTTTACAGCGTCCTATAATATTTAAAAAACTTTGAAATGTAATATTAAAAACTATACCATCAATTCTGTTCTCATAAAATATGGCCTTTCAGGTGAACCATCGTTTATATTGCAATCTTCGCAAAAACAGAGCAACATGGCATCAATAGCAGTCTAATAAAAAATAAAATTATTCTATTTAAAAAAATGTTTACATCAAAAACTGTAAAAATACAATGCCCAATCACATATGAAAATATAATAACGATTGTAAGAGGTAACCAGTAATTTTCAATGCTAAATGACTCATCTGCGGTCACCAAAAATCCTTTGATCGGATCAGCTCCAAAACGCTAAAATATATAATTTTAAAAGTTTAAATTAAATTGAAGGTTCAACGTTATTTTTTTGATAAATAAAAATTACTTGAAACCACAAAACAGACACGGCTACTGATAAAGCAACTACACTCATTTTACCAAGAAATATAACAAACGATCCAACCATATTTAAAGTTGCAACACGTATTACGTTTTCAGTTATAATAGAAAACGCTTTTCTAGCTGCACCACAAAAATGAATCGATTCAAGGGCTAAAAATTTTAAAATAATTGATAAAAAAATAGTTAAAAAATTTATATTTTAATAAAATGACTTACCAATAATAACGTATGCACCCTTGTTCAAAAACCTAATGAATCTTTCCAAGCACCAAAAACAACAAATGCAGCATTTCAATATAAACTGAGCCACGGGATTTTTTGAGGCTGCACATCTAAAATATCAATTAATTAATAAATTAAATAACTTTATAAATTACGTCTCCTTCAAATACGTCAACAAAAACCGAGGAATGGTCACAATTAGTATCACCAGCGATCCTATAGCTAGAGATCCAATATAATATACAAAAATATTTCGGATTTCGTAAAAGATGGATAAAGAGAGTTTTCCCTTGTCTCTTAAAAAATAAAAAATAAAATATTTTAAAATTATTTAAAAAAACCTCGTAAAGTACCAATTCGCCACTGAACTCCCAATAACCATCTGCTGGCATGAAAGAATAAATTCAATCCACCAAATAAACGCAAACAAAACAATATACCAAATAACATTAAATGAAACAGGTAGTTCATATTTAATAATTTTAAACTCATTCGCTGGTCCTACAGTTTCTAAAATAGGAGAGGCTGTCGTTCTTATAGCTGTCAAAAACGACCCATAAACCAAACATACAATAATTAAACATATAGCGGTAATAAGAGGTTGGAGTAGAATTGTAGGTTTTTGTCGTATGAAAATTGAAGTTTCTTTAAAAAGAGCCACCACCAACTTTAATTGTTTTCTAATAGCTACAATTATTACCACTAGAATGATGGTAATAATAGTAGAAACGATGGCAAATGCTAAAATAACATTTTTATCCTTTGTGACTGTTATAGGTATAGGGACCGGAACCTGGCCAATTTCTCCAACCATATAAGCAAATTGCCACCAGAGAAAAACAGAGGCCAAGAGACAGGTAGTTACACACAAAATTACAACAAACCACACGACGATTGGGGCAAGAATGTACATGAAAACAATAACAAAAAAGCCGATTACTAAAAATATAAAATTTATAATAAAATAAATACTCTTACCAAACGAAAAACCCGAGAGAATCAAAATACTCTTGTAACTGGCGAAAAAATCTGCCACCAAAATCTCTGCTAGGTTCTTCATGTTTGTAAATTTGACAAAGAGGGAATATCCAGCACTTTCGCTCAATTTTGGGACACATCTGTTTAATATTGCATGACTAAATGATACTTTAAAGATAATTGAAACTTTTATTATAAATTTATAAATACCTGGCGTAAATGGGAAATTTAGGGCATGGTCCAAATGTCGAATAAAAATCTTTTTTAGATGGTTTTATTTTCGTGTCATATGAGCACAATCCAATGTCAGTGTTATTAAAAGCTTCGATATTCTCAATGTGTCTATTGGGACATTCTTTTACGCACATTTTTATACAAGTGATGGGGTTGGACCAATCGTAGTACATGACTTTACTAAAATATATTATTTTTAAAAAATGTAAATTTTCATTTATGTTAATTTTTAAATGTCGTAAATTCTATATAGTAATGTTTTGTGGCGTGCATTACACTAGTGAATAAATAAAATCAAAGCTTAGTGATCATAAACGACAGTAAATTAAATACTAGTTCTGCTATTTAAAACATTTATTAACATGAAAAAATTTCTACCAGACCGCCCGAAACCGCCCATAAAAATCCAATATTTTAATCCAAAATTTTAACTAGTTATAGCTACCTATATGGACCATTCCATAAGATTTCAAAAACGATGAATACGATTACATATTAGATCTGACCGAATGGAAACAATAGAGCCGATCCAAAAAGGGACAAACACCTTGACCGACGTTGAAGATAAAGTGATTACGTCCTCATTAAAAACGAAGATTGTTTGAGAAAAATCAAAAGGCTATTGATGAAAGGATCAGTCACAAAATTTGCTTTGGGGACTAGAAACCGATGTCTCTCCAACTAAAGAATAGCCGAATGTAAGAAAAGATTACAGGAAGACGTGGAAGAAAGGTTAAAAGACAGAGTGGTAGGCCACAGTGAGAGTTCATGGTCGTTCCCTCCAGTGTCGGTCACGAAATCGAACGGATAAGTAAGACTGTGTATAGACTATAGAAAACTGAACGCATGAACCACTAAAGACACATTCCTATTATCACAAATAGACGAAACTTTTGAAACTCAGTTTTTTCCTGCGCGTGTTTTAGTCTTGGTCTCATTATTTGAATTATTTTTACAAACTACCGTTAAAGTTACTAACAGTCCGCGACACCTATTAGAGTAACAATGATAAATACACTTTTAAATTTAAAATTTAAAATTGTATGTTGCTTAAATAT
>JAUZND010054253.1:0-19027 GCA_034780555.1 Coelogynopora nodosa | reverse complement strand
GGGTTGGTTGACAGAAAGAGAGAGAGAGAGATGGGGAGAGGTGGTTGACAGAGAGAGAGAGGGGGGGTTGGTTGACAGAAAGAGAGAGAGAGATGGGGAGGGGTGGTTGACAGAAAGAGAGAGCAGGGGAGGGGTGGTTGACAGAAAGAGATGAGGCAGGGAGGGGGGAGGTTTCACACCATATTTCATCCTCATATCTCATTTCCACTCTCACTAAACACCTATAACTCGACCCGCGCGCCCACCTTCATGAGCTGGTAGGAGGATAAGCCGCGTGGCGGGAAGAAAGGCGGTAACTGCAGCGTCTGGCACACCTCTGCAATGTCCCGCTTCATCGTGTCCATCCTGGTCTCCAGGTCGATCCGGAGTGTGTTCTCCTCCTGGATCACCTCCACCAGACTCTTCTGGATGCGCTCGGCCACTCCACGGGCACGTCGACTGCGCTCCTCGTCGTCATAGCCTGCGCGATGAGGGGGGGAGGGGAGCGGAAGGCGGATTTATAGTGCTGTACAGGGGCGGCAAAATGTGTTGGGGGTCAATTTCAACCATCAGCAGCTTCTAGGCTATGCAGTTATATATATCTTCAACTTTATATTTATAAGTTAGGGACATTTTAGGACAATTCGAAACATTTAATTTGTTCTCTGAAAGCTATAATATATTGAACGATATATTAAATAATATAACAAATAAACTGAATAACGTTTGTTTTAGCCTATTTTAATAATTAATTACGTCTATCTTTATTGTACACTTTTATTAAAAAATACGTCATTGGCCATTCTTCTTGTCTTCGTACATAGTTAAGTCAGTCAAATACTTTATTCATGCTAACATCAGCGTTCTGCACAGCCCAAAACATATCAAGATTGAAGGGCATATTAAAATAATAGAAAACAAAAGTGTTCAACACCTTAGTGAGCTCGAGTCTATATTATCCTAATATATTTTAAACTATTTTCAAGGGGTGCGTGACCACCAAAATATATATCATGAGTAGAAGGTGCTACTGAGAATAATACAGCATACCACAAGGTGGCCAATCAGAGTCAAGGTGATGAAGAGTGGGGGGATCGATAGTAGGAAGAATGAAAGAGTTTAATATTGTGAGTACATATTATATACGGTGTAGGCAAGAGTCTGTCTTATTAATACAGTGAGTTACTGGTGATAGCAATAAAGTACGATTCTAGATGCAAGCAAATAAAACAACTAGGTTCTCTGGCTAAGGCGGAGGCATTATCAAAGTCGAATTATGGTTAATGGTATGTTCAGTGAGCCAGGCGGATTTACTTGATCGAATAAGGCGAAGAGAGGCCTTGTGTTGAATTAATATACAGTACTTTTAATGCAGTTTTTCGTTTGACCTATATTATATAGGATAACGATTACAATTTTTACATTTAACACAGTATACAACACCAGTAGTTTGGTGGGGTGAAAGGTCATCTATGAGTTTAGAAAGAATATTGCTAATTTTAATCGGGGGAGCAAAACGTACTTGAAAATTGCATTAGAAAGGATTTGATGCGAAAATACGTGTTTCCAAAATATCAGTATAATTATTCGGTCTTTCATCATTCTTCGCGAAGCCGTTATCTCCTTATAATTATTTTTTTAATTGTTCAGTACAACACAATAGTTAATGATTTAATAAATGTTCATTTTGGCTACTTGATGGCCCTAAATATGTGAAGCATAACCCGAACCCATTGTTGTCAACCAATTGATTTAGAAACCAAAAAGCAATAAGTGACACTATATTGTACATTTGCATCGTAGTTATGCTGTTCCTCTTGTATTAATGAAACTGTTAAGTCCATTATTTTTTATGCAGTAAGAACTAATAATATTATAAAATCAAGCTTGATATGAGATTTAGCCTATTGTAAAAATAGATACACTTTCTGACAAGGATGTAAATAAGGTAAACAAATAATACTTAAAAGTAAAAGTATATTTAAATATTTTCATTCAATACATCAAAATAAATATATCGCATTTAATAAAGTAGCTTTAACGAAACGAAACAATACGATATAAAAATAATATTAAACATCAAATCTATTATTTATTAATATATTTATGCATTGTCAAACAAGAAATAGCTAGTAACCAAAACTAATTTAAAACATTTATTACTGCAATCTAATTGACGTACTACTTCAAAATAAAATCAGTAGTAATATAATCATAAATTATGTTACTATTATTATCATTATATTGATATATTATTATATATTCAAAAGTAAATTTATAATTATATATTTTTTTAATATTAGAAAGTATAATATTTTCTAAAAATTATACTATTTATATGTTTGATAAAAATATATAATTTGTTATGTTGTGTTGTATTTAGCGTTAAAAAATATAGGAGAGAAAACAAAAGAATTATATTGCTTAAATATATGGCTTAAATTAGTAACTTAAATACTTTAATTTCTTCTTTTTTAATTGGGAATATATTTTCGAACATAACTTAACCGTATCCAACTATTAACAACTATTAGACATAAGATATTGATTGCCATGATCAGTAGGATACAAATCTCCCATAAAACGGAACACTATCCAGTTTGACTCACCAATGTACTCCCAGATGTTCTCCAGTTCATTGAAACTCGACTGTAGATTGGCGGAGATTTCTAACGCAAGTGGTGACGTCATATTCTACAATTGAAATTGATACTTTAATTAGCCTCCGGATGATGTAGGCTATATCAGACGAAGGAGGGGATTTAGAACTCTTGAAATGCTGTGGTCTTCGATTATGATTATCTTCTGATTGTAGTGCTGTTGAAAAAATAGAATTTATATCATGTTATATGTACATTTATGATAAAAAATTCAGAAATTTAATTATTTATTATTTTAGAAAGATTTCACACTTTCGAAGTTGTAAGATTTAATACTATTTGTAACTATTTTTAATAATAGAAATCAAATATTTGTAATATCTGTAATAATTCTACAATAGACTTAAAAGGATAATAATACAAATATCAGATAATATTAGTATAATCCGCTGCTCATGTAGAGAAAAATAATTTATAAACAGATAGAAAAATAAAATTGGTTTTATCGATTGGCCACCTTGCTTTTCATTTTGATTATCTTAAATTTAATTTAATAAATTATTTATTAGGCGTTCTTAATATTATTTCAAGGAGTAGAATAAATAATATACTATACTACTACTAACAGCCGTCAGAGAAGGAAATATAAATAACGGTGTAAATATCATTAATAGTATAACAAGGCCAGATAAGAGGGTAAATTACACAAACTTTTTGATTGGCTGTAATTTCAAAGGTATTATTTCTAACGTTGGACGGCTACATTTAAGATTTCAACAACTTTTAAATCAACACATTTTTGTCGTTTTTTAGTGGAAACCTATGCGTTTATTTTACCCCCTCCCCCCTGAACATTCAACTGTGAATCATAAGGCTGTTACAGGTAAGCTGCTGGAAGTAGTTTAATTAGTATAACTAATTTTCAGAACCATAACGCAGTTGTGAAAATCACGGTTTTGTTAATATAAAAACGTGATTGATAACTTGTGCATGTCAAATTATACCAATCATGATGTCTTACAAAAAAACACTCCTAATGAACAATGTGAAGACATAAAACTCCGCTTGTAAAACTGATTATTTGGGTTGTGTTATATATTGAGTGTTTTTGCAGTCGTGCAAATTCTCAAAAAGAAACGGCCACGACACAACAAACGAACAACTGCACTCAAAAAGAGGGTCGAACCAGAACCTTCCTAATAGCGATCAATTATTTTTAAAGAGTGCAATTGAATATAGGTGGATGCTTAGTTTTTGTTGTTTTTGAAATCCCTGAATTCATATTATAGAAAAAAATAATGACAAAAACAATAATTTAAAACAATAATTAAAACAATAATATAATTACAACACTCAAATATAAAACTAAAAGAAGGTTATATATCGCGCGACCCTTTACAACAACCACTTAAAAGCGTGTAAATAATATAGTCTAATACAGTACATATATACTGTATAATAATATATACATAGGGTGAAATCTTTGAAGAGTACAACTGCCAACATCTTCACAATATACTATATATGTCAACAATATGTATGCACACGGGGCACCATAGACAGGTAGCAAGATGAAATATAGAAAGAACTCAAGTTGTAATATCGAGAAGTTCTATAATAATAAATATAAGGTGGATCATGGGGTTCAAACTGTTAATCGATAATGCATAAAACGCGCACGCGATCATGAGATACTATTTGCTACATATGATATAATGTTACAGGTTTAAACGGTGTATCCTATTAGCAATAATTGTATAGTAAGAAACATCTAGGGTTGTAAATATAGTAATATAATGTGCGAAACTTATCGATTACTTTTACTAAGCAACAGTTAGAAAAGAGTCCTTGTCTTATTTATTGAATTATGGCTATAAAATATATATAAAACGGGATTTTTAATGCGAATATTGATTGTACCCCATGCGTATACTAAAACTGTCATTTATAATCTCATTATATACCTATATAATATTAGGCTATAATATATTTTATGTGCTATATATGTATTACAAGGCGGATCGTTTGGTTTAAAACAGGATGTTTGAAGCCCCAAAAATGGTGGCTGAAAACATTCATGTGAAGATCCTTTTAAAGTTGCAATTAACCACCTTTCTGAACACCTTAAAAAAAGAGAAGGATAAAAGGATGGTTGGACAAAAAAGTACTTTAGAAATAATTGTAAAGATATGAAAAGGTGGCAGAAAGGGGGTGGTTGATTTGCAAGGACATTCATTTCATATATTTAATATTTGATTAGCAAAGATGTTTAGAAATTTAGCGAAGAAGAGCTAAGTAGAAAAAAATAACTAAAACATTTGAATATAATTTAACATCATATTTTGTTTGGAATTTGTTATGTTTATATAAGTTATATATTACGTGAGGTTATACATTTATATAATTGTTTAAGATATTAAATATAGACATTGTGTTTTGAAAGGTATAATGTATTTAAATGCACGACAATGATTTAATCATGGTAACTAAATATTAGTTTAACAAAATATATTAAAAAATTACAATTTAGATATTTGTTTAACAATATTTACACTAAATAAAAAATATTCAAAATAAAATACTATAAATAAAATATATTACTTAGGGTAAAAAAATGTATTTAATATATATATATATATAATAAATTCACAACTTTATAATTATAATTAAATATAATAATTATAATTAAAATAATAATGAATTTATAAAATATGTGAAGATTTTTTAAAATTATATTATATATATGTTTCAATATATAGTTTATTAACACATGCAGTAGCACATACAACCACTTGAAACAAATAATTTTTGATTTTGTTAATTGTAACAAAATAATTTCGAAATTTAATTTTAAGTAATTTAAATTTCGTATTAATCTTCAAAAATTGTGATTGTAAAAAAGTGAACTCACAATATCACTTCACATTTACGTCTATGACACGACAGTAGACGTCTACATGGCAACTGTTAAGTTATTTATTTTTCTAAAATGGTTCCTTTTCACTATAATTTGAAGTCTAGCAACGATTTCAGGATTAGATGCTATTCTTATGTCATTAAATGTTAAAGTATTTCATTCGATTTAGCGCATTAGCTATATAAAGTGCAGTATACGCACTCCATCAAATAATTCCTGTATTAGCTAATCAGTTATGTACAAACTGTATTCATGTATCCATAAATAGTTTATTCGAAGTGTCGTATTTTCGTGGGAGTGTGTCGTATTGATTCAAAATTGATGTAAAAACGCACCGAAAGTGTACAAATTAAAAAAAACACCTTTCCTTTTGATCCTAAAAATAGTGTTTCAAAACATCCCCAGACATCAGCATTATAAAAATGGTTTTAAAATACCCTTCCGTACAACCTTAAAAAGGAAAAAATAGTAGGAGACACCACTTTTTGAATACCAATTTTAGTTTTCTTCGGTAACACTCTTTTTTTAACAGAATAGTAATTCTAATACATATATACCTACATTATTTATAGTATCTCATTATAAATAAAAATTGTATCAAAATAAATGGATAAAATAAGATCAAGTAAAAAGAATCTATAAATATAGAATAGACTTCTAAAACAAAATATTATTAATTATACTCATATATATAACTGTCTATAGTACTTTGTACTATAGATTGATGTAAATTCTAACTGTAGAATGTACTATAAGCGTACATTATATAGCGTACATTCTCTGCATTGATTTATTTTAGACAGTAAAATATATATCATTAATTAACTGATTTACGGACTTCCATACTTCGCATCCTCGTACTTTCTAGGCATGGAAATCCTAAAATCAGTTAATTATTATACACATAATCTATATTAATAAGTTTGGCTATCTGTCGTCTGTAGCCGTTATACGATGTGCAGTCATGACCATGAATAAACTGCTTTGAAATTTCCATTATTATAAATTATGCCCTCGTATTGACCGATAACAATTTTAATATGTCCACCATAAACAATGTACTCCAACTAGCTTTTCAGTAATATAAAATATTTTAAATCTTTTATATTTAATCGATACACATTACTTTTAAAATGCCAAAAAAATTAATTAATAATTGAGATTGATTAACATAGATTAAAAATCAATATATAGTAGAAAATATCAATAATGTAGTGTCCTACAATTGGAATTAGAAAAGTCAATTGAACCGCCATTGAATCGCGTCTTCCCACTACAACATATGGGGACTAAAATCACTATTTTTCTTCCCAAACTACATAAACTACATTTAGGTATGCGACAAATATTCAATCTATAAAGTAGAATGTTTACACACAGTTCTTGATAGGGAAAGGGGGAATGCTTTGTGTGTCTTTATCATTAAACACATTTTCGATAGTTTTGCTATTAGACAGAGTACGTGTGTATACTACATATATACGGCATGGTTAGCTTTAATTCTGATCCGAAAGGGGATTATTAACCGATATGAAAATAGGCAATAAATGTAAACATTAATGTTTTGGATTTTGTTTCATTAAAGAAACAGCGTGGTATGTACGTTAGTAAAAGAGACGGAAATTAATGCAAACAGTATTTAAATCCACATTCAATATTTGTAAATTCTGTCATAGATATATAAGAAATCATATAAATATGTAATACTTAAACTTGTTGATACACAAAAGCACACCATAATGTCAAATTACCTAAAATTTAATTTGACATATATTGTATATAAATATGCATTATTGATTCATCAGACATTAGCTGAAGGAACATTTTCTATTAAACAGTAAATTATCCTTATAGAAATTATCTTTATCTATCTCAAACAACCAATTCATATGAGCTAGAGTTACTCAAGATCCAAGTGTGATCCAGAAGAGGTCCCGAGGTAATCCGTCCCTTTTTTTAAATATTTAATAAATCAGCATAGCTTAATTAACCACTAATTTAGTAGCTATATGAAATAGCGTAATTTTTATTTTTTAAATATGTTAGGACCCGCTCCGTTAATTTTTTTTGGAACTCAGCCTCGTGATCTTATAAGCGTTTATACTTAAGAAATACTTTGAAAAATAGGGCCCTAAAATCCATTGTAAATTTTTTTATTTTGTTATATTCAATGAACACCAATTTATGTTGTATTTAATTATTTTCTCTAACGATTTATTTTAATGAACAAATATTTCAACATGATTAGTGAATAGATTAATAGTTCAATATATCAATTAATAGATCAATAGTTCAATAGATCAAAAGTTCAATAGATCAAAAGTTCAATAGATCAATAGTTCAATAGATCAATAGTTCAATAGATCAATAGATCAATAGTTCAATAGATCAATAGTTCAATAGATCAATAGTTCAATAGATCCATAGATCAATAATTCACTAAATCGATAGTTCAATAGATCAATAATTCAATAGATCCATAGTTCACTGCCGAGAACTCACTAAATTTACAATATTTGACTATAATATATTATACATATATATGATCAATCCAAACATTTACAATGATAAACAAATATTAACATAAATGATATAAAAAATATTCTCCATATATTATATATAATTTTATAATATAACATAATTCCATAAAATTCTGTGTCCACATATCAGTTGAACAGTATTATGTTTGGATAAAATAAAGATATTTTTGGCAGTCTGACTCAGCAAAAATTATAATAAATTACGACTTGACAATTGTTAAGAATTTATTAATGCATTAAGAATTAAGAATTTATACATTAAGACATTAAGACATTAAAACATTAAGAATTATATTAATGTTATATAAAAAAATCTTTATCAAAATATTAAAATACTCAAAATAATAATTGCCAGTTTAGGTCAAATTGACATACCAATGTGTTAACGTTTGTTATTCAAAATGTACTACGACTATAATTGTTCTGATATTTTTAGTATCTAATGTACATATAGTTAGGACGTCCTTGTTACTAAATAGAAAGTTAACCAAGCGTCCAATTAGAAAATTAACGATGTCGTTACAATCGCCATGAAAAACTACACCATAATAGATTGCATCTATTAAGAATATTTAACTGCATAGGCAAAATTCTAGTGGATCATTTTAATCGCCCTCCCCCCTAAATTGACTTTCAAAATTGCCTGATGCTGCTAGGGTTAAAAGTCTATTAAAATTAACCCTTTGTACGTGGACATACTTTGCAGGGTTTGCTACGTGGAGGGTGGGGGTATTTTACCCTCCCTGGAAAACCAAACTTCCTATGGTCCGATTAAGCTGAAATTTAGTATACAGACACCTCCTAAAGACTTGTCGAGCAATTTTAATTTTCAAAACAATTAATTGTTTGGTGTAATTTTTATGACCTAATTACGTCATAAACTCCAGTTAGGAAAATTATAGGAAAATAACCATATATGCTATATATTCACCAATAAATGCTATAATTTTTGTTCAATGCACCCAATTGACTTGATTCTTTTTGCATCGCTTCCAGATCACAAGATCTATATTTGTTGATATATTTTTGTAATTATACTACTTATTCAAATAAGCTATAAGTAGTTATTTTATAGATAGTAATAACTAATTATTTTAATAAATAATTTTAATAATCAAGTTAAATGGATATAATTTACGATAAACTTATTTTTTTCTATTAATGTTGCAAGTTTTAGCTCCTAATATCTTCGGCAAGTATGAAAACCCAGGGGGGGAGGGGGGTATAAAATGGATCAATAATAACACCATTTTGTCCGGTATGTAAAAAATAGTCGAAATTAATTTTGTTATATATTTTGGTTAGATAAAAGTATTTTAGCCACTGAGTAAAAAAAATCAGAGTCATACGTTTTATAGTTCAATCAAAAACTTAATTTCTTTGGGGAAAAATTGTATACCCCCCCCACCTCTCCACGTACGAAGGGTTAATATGTCGCTGTACTGAAGTGGCTGTATACACTGAAACGTTTTAATAATTTTAATTGGGTCAATATTTTGATCTAACATTTCGTGCAAATTAATAATCATTTAAAAAAAATTCTTACGTATTCTAAAAATTCAACAAAAAATAGCTTGCACTAAATTCGTCCTAATACCTCCCCTCTACCCCTTTAAAACTTTCTTGTTTTAAAATGCGAACACAATCTCGGTTCATATGGCATAAAACTATTGATGACAAATTGATACACAATCCTACTTTAAAGACACGCTTCTATTACGCGCTAAAATCCCGAGAAAATATAACAAACTGTTTTCTGAAACTTTTAATCCTTTCTTTTCATATATAAGAAATATAAAACAGTATAATAAAAAAAAACTCGTGGAAATGAGTGATTCGTTTATTACGCCGAACAGTATTTGTCTATTCTATCCGCATCGTTTTACTGTTTTACATTGTAGTCGGTATTTCAAAACAAATCACCGATTTTTATAATCAGGATTACCCAAGCGTTCGGTTCAGGTTCGCTAACTGCCATATGTCTGCCTATATACCTGAAATGTTGCCACAGTATTTTGCTGGTTATTATATTGCTCACAGTGTTTGTAGAGACGGCAGGACCATACATAGTTCTATCAATTAAACACAAAGCCAAACAGATTTATGATTATACTGTGGTTCATCGATGCAAAATACAACGCAACATTAGTTTCAATGAATGTAGTGTACAAGGACAAGTATAAGTTCATTTTAGTGAAAAACGAATCATACAAATTTAACTTTAAAACTAAATCCGTATTAATATATTTTAATAAAATAGATATATATATGTATATAGGAAGACTAAATCCTACCAACAAAATTAAAGAAAGGTACTAGTATACATTTCCATCAAAACTATAATTCAATACGGGAATCACATCATTTTGTTAAATAATATTTTTTAAATTTCTCTAATATGCATAAGAAATAGAAAAGTGTCACTATGTGTTATAGTACACTGAAGTAATATAAATTTATATGTGGTATCCGTTTTAATCAATATAATATTATTTACTCAAGTCCACAAGCATAATACATGTATTAAGTAATGTACTTTAATTATATAAGTACACCATGATATAATAATTGTTACATCCTACTATATATAATTGTTAGTTTGGAGTATAATCCATACATCTGACTGAATAAACATATTAATAAGTAAGCACTAAGCGCAGAGCCTGTACAAACAGCGGAAAGACAGAGCACTACCGGTTTCGAGCTGTTCAGCTCTCATCAGATCTCATTAAAAAATAATCAAATAAAAGGGAATAAGCAGTCAAATACTAATTAAGTGATCTTATGTTACCTATATAAGAGAACCAATATAAAGATAAAAATAATCATTAACTATCTACGTTAACGAAATGAAAAAAAAAGTTGTAGTTATTTTCACTTATTATATTTATCCAAAAAATAATATGTTACTATTTAATTAGTTTAGAAAACAATAATCAGTAAACGTTTATGTATACATTTATATTTATTCGCATTGAATACTGATAAAAACAATCAAATGTAGTTTATGATACATATTCAAAAGCATTCTAACATTGCTCAGGAAAAATAGAATATATTTTAGATATTATGATTACTAATACCTATTATGTCCCCTATAAAGTAGATTCTTGGATGTGATTACTAGAAAATAATTATCTATCAAACAATTTTTTCTGATAGATCTTACCTTACTTATAGATTACCTAATTTATTGTGACAATACTCTCAGCATAAATGTTTCACAAATAATTATATATATATTGGGATAGAGGTATCTAATGATCGATATATTCTTCTTGTTTTTAATATATAATTAGTTTGTATATTATTTGAATATTATTAAATATATATATATATTGAATACTATTTAAATACTTCTTAAAAGAATTAGAATAAAAATGAGGATACCTTGTAATATCCTCATGTTATTTTAAGAATAATGATTTTTCAAAATCCTTACAACTATCTTCATGAGGTGTGTTCATCGATCATTATAGTTGATGATTCATTGCATATCTTTTTTCAGTCCAACAGTTTTTTTTATTAAAATATTTTAAAATAAAATTATTGATCATTTTACTAGTAAATATAATTCAATAATACATATATTACCTGCCATATCAAAACTCTAATCAAACCGTTACTTTATTAAAATTCATAGTAAAATATTATAACTAACATAAATATGAAAACATTTATAAAAATATTAGGAAATTATATATAAAAATGTCTAAAAGAATTCAATGAGTAAGCTAACAATTTATAAAATCAACGGATGCACAATGATTGCATCTGAAAAAACACAAATCAAATCTCTTATAGCATGTGAACATGTAAAAATTAGTGAATTACTATATTCAAAACCATTATATGTGCATACATAGAAAAGATACTACTTAATTATTTAGTTCGTTGTGTAATCAATAAACTCCTGTTTCAAAAATGCATTTCTATAATAAAGTCGAATTTGGCTGAAAATCAAGTTAACATTCGTCCCATTATATTATACAATAAAGCTATACAACAGAACATTTTAGGATTCTGTCACTCTTGGAGTTGGAACTGATAATCAATTTTTACCGTCTCTTCCTACACGTTCCTCTCCCATTCTATATATGGTTGACTCAATCTCACAATCTTTCCAGCAATAGATTACCTAACTATTAATAGTATAATTCTAATCTGTCAGTCACTCAATCTATATAGATGACATTTTCATATGCGCTATAATATAATAGAACTACTACCTGCATTACAACTCAAGTATAAAAGTCAGTCAATTCAAGATTTGAGCGACTACGTTAGTAGTTTAATTGTGCAGAACAACTTGGTATAGTAAACCTTATAGCTGCTAGTCAGATACAGTCTGCGCTATTGGTAGTCTCAGGTAGGCTATATAGCTTTGGTAATATTTACAGAGGACAAAATAGTTTTTTGAACTCTGCAGATTTCAGAATACACGGAAAAGATTATATGCGACAATAAAACAATATTTAAATTATTTCTTACTCTTCATTTTGATTAAATTATTCTTTATTGTATGAGAACCTCAATTTCTCTGTAAATACAATAAATACGACGTGCATATAATTATTTAATATAAAACGAATGCTGATCACAACTGATTTAATATATAATATTGAATTCATTTGATGATTTAATCATTCCATATATATACTAATAATTTACCTTCCAAGGAATATTTCAATTAAACCGGTTACCATAAATAGATAAGGGGTAGGTGTATTTCATATTTTGATTAATAGATCGATATTATCAAAGTTATAAATACCATAACGATAGATTGTAATAAATATTAGCACGAATTTGAGACGTTGACCATATATATACTAACTGCAGCACATACATATGGCAGCCGACAGGGATCAAAACGAAATTCACCCATTTAACAACATATATGTACACATATGTACACATATTTAACACATATGTACACATATGTACACATATTTAACACATATGTACACATATTTAACACATATGTACATATATGTACACATATGTATACATATTTAACATATATGTTAAATCTGTGCACATATATGTTGTTAAATGGGTGAATTTCGTTTTGATCCCTGTCGGCTGCCATAGATTTGCATAGAATAAAATTATGTATACTCATTTGTAAAGCTCTTTATGGTACTCTGATATCGATTAAGCATCGTTCGCTACGCTCACTCGGAGTAATAGGTTGTGTTTTATCTCTATAAGTTGTTATCTATGGTGGCCGAGAGGTGTCAAAGTATAACTACGTGTTTTTATCAACAATTTATTGCTTCTTTGGACAATAAGCTGTTATCTCTCTAGTTGTATTTTATCTCTATAAAGAGATAAAAATAGTATCACCTTGTATTATAAATAAAATCAGTGTTAATTGAAGTATCGAGCCCAAAATTCAAAGAATTAATATCACATTTTTCTTTCAATGTGAAATAAATAAACTTGTAACCATAAAGTATTTAATACATACGATTTCACTCTTATTGATTTTTGTCAATAGAAAAGCCTTTATTTTAATAAATTTAATGTAAATAGGTGTCTATAAAATATAATTTATTGCCTGTAATGTATATCATATATATCGGATTTGTTTTATTTACTCAATTGAAATAATTAATTAAAAAACTGTTGAATGAATTATTGATTGATCATTGATTCGATTTTATATAATATTGTCAATTAATTGTATATTATATTTATTTACATATAAACTATTTATATATTTAATTGCTATATATTTGTTTAAACCTATGGATAATATAAAAATATAGTCGAAATTGAAAGTATGAAAACTGTGTAAAAAGGAAATTAGATAAAAAATATTTCATGAGTTATAAAGATACTCGCTAATTAAATACTAAAACTAAATTTTCTATTGAGAATATAATAAATATAAAAAATATCTACCCAAAATCACCTTTCCTTATCCATATTTTTAATTTTACATAATTGGAGCTGCCACAAAAAAATTATTATGCTTTTCAAAAATCAATTAGTTTATATATTTAAATTTATAAATTGATTAGAACTTGTAAAACATTTGGTTTAGGCAACAAACATTAAATCGACAAAATAAAAAATTATTCTAGTGTTATTATTCTTCTTGAGTCAGTGCTACCGATAGATTACTTTAGCACAGTGTAACTTACATTATTAGATACGTAAATTTAGTAATAAAAAAGGGTAGTTAATAGTTACCTGTGTCGCACGCCGGAGATTTTTGAATTCAACATCTCGTAGGTAGGAAACAGATTTCCCGTAGCCAAGCTGAACAAGTATTGAATGCACTTCCCTCCATGCGAGTCTCTTTTCAGTTAAAGCTCGGCCATAAATAGTATGTCTTCGTTTGTACACTTCTTGCAAAAATATTATTTTTTGATGTCCCAACAACATGATTTGAGTGTATATATGATTAAAGCTTTGATTAGTATAAAAACATCAAGTAATATAAAGAAACTTGATTAACCCAGAGAATATCCCGCTTGTTGTCCGCTGTCACGATTTTATGCAGACAAAAAGATTCAATCAATAGTCTATTAGACAACCCTACTTCAAACCAATCTTACACTACATTCTGATTGGTTAACAGTTTATTATGTTACCAGTTAACCAACCTACCCTACCTCCTTGTCTGCGTGTATCACCAGTTAACCAGTTTTACTAGCTTTCGCATATATCGCAGTCATCGATTCAACCTTTCTTCTATCCACAGAATTTGGCATATCTTGTGTCGACGTCATATAACATTTGAGGCGAACTCATGCGCCTAGATTGCCTTATTGTTATTGCCAAGCAAATCTTTGTGCATAAAAGAGACTCACTTTGCCTAAGCGGCTGTAAATAACACTTTTTGTTAAACAAATAGTAGGGCCTAATACACTATCAGTCTAAATATATATAATGTATATACTAGTTAAAGAGTGTGATTACATGATGTGGAAATTTATTGATTATATAACATGTTGTAATTAACATTAAAAATAATTTGCGACAAGCCAATAGATTATGTAAACAAATTATTAAAATATTCTATTATAGTAAATGGATACATTCTATTCAAATCCTCAACATCACCACAAAATAAATAAAAAATAAGAACCATAAATTAACAAAGCAACTGTCAAATAAGCAACAAAATTTCATAATAATAATATAAGGATATAACCAACATTCATGACTAAACTCCAGACAGATCGAACAAAAGGAATGCGTTATCATCAAACCACAAATATTATTTATAAAAATAGCTTCTATATTTTCTTTAATTGACTTTAAATCATGGGAATTATTGGCAAGTGATGACCAACTATTTGTGCTATTTTCATGTGGATCTTATTTACTAACAAGTTAATAGTATTATAACATTCAATAAATAATTTTGTTAAATCATTAGCGTTCACTAATTTTCTATAACAAATGTCCGATCTGTTTTTACGATTATAATTTAATATCCAATAAATTATTTTTTCCTTATCTCCAAAGAGGCGGATGCCACCCCCCTCATTAACCCCCTTCCTTGGATACGCCAATGTAGTAGTCTATATTGAATAATTTTGGTAATTCAAACTAAAAAGTTATATCATTCAAACTTTCAACTGTGATGCGGTAGGTAGAGGGGTGGACTTTTTTTCTATTTGCGCCATTTTATATTTCTACATATAGATTATACGATTCTTAGAAATGATCGGTAATATAAATTTGTCTATAAATATATTTTTTAATTTTGATCAATTTTAACCTAAAATGCCCCACCCACACTAGAACTGCAGAAGCACTGCATCAAGCGTGACAACCACCTGTTCTGGCTGTATGAGAATGTGGCATCGATGCGCGCCGAGGACAAGCACCAGATCTCCCGATTCCTGGGCCGGGATCCAGTACTGGTGGACGCGGCCGACTTCGGGGCTCAGCGTCGCCCGCGTTACTTCTGGGGAAATCTGCCTGGAATGTACACCGATGCTCTCGAGCTTAGCTCCGAGTGGCTAGGGAAAAGGACCCTTCAGGTAACTCAACTATCTATTATACCGACTCCTGTATATTTTTGCTTCTACGCGGTAATAATACTTTAGCGTCAACACTCTCGGATAATACGCTAATAATCCAGGGTCGAATACCGTGGCTCACGATATATAGTCAATATTTCCACGATATGAGTTGTAATCAATGTTGATAATATAATTCTTAGCCACCAACACATCATCGCATCATTGGTGCAGATTAAATCATTAATTGCATTAAAATAGAAACTCTTGTTGCTCGCCCAAAGCAACTCGTTTTCCGTGATCCCTAAAAAACCCTGGAAACCTGGCAAATTAGTATATTATGTATATATTGTAAAATGCCAAGAAAAATATAATGTTTAAAATAAGGGGAATTTTAGAATAATATATTTATTTTAAAATGTGTCAGGGAATTATTTAAAATAGGACTTATAGTCAGGTATACTATAGCATTCTCCAGATTCGCGAAAGAGATACCACAATGTCCCGAGCGAATACATAATAATATGTACCATAGTAAATGTTTACAGCTGATGTGTAGGTATTAGTCGTAACGTAAGATCACTCAATAGAATAAATTCACTAAGTTTAAAATCTATAAAAGGAATTACTGGAAAATATTGATTATTTGTGTTATTTTTCCCAAATACTGTGGTATATGTTGCATGAGTCATCGAATGTCGTGTTTAAAATTTGGTACATACCCAACCTGTCGCAGATATTATAAATTCATTCTGAATTGGCTTATGTGTTGTTTACTTCTTTCTATATTTACAAGTGTGGTATAATATGTTGAATATTTATATTATGCAAAGCGTATTTTACTATTAATTGTTGTATTTTTAAAATTTTGCTATCCGTATATTTATTTCTATGGCAAACATTTGTATTTGTTTGCAGGAGTGCGTGGAGTCGTGTGAGGGCCGAAGTGCCGCCGTCCCCAAAGTAGGCACCCTGACCACGCAGAGCCATAGCGGCCGGGGCCGGGGAGGTAGTCTGCCGGTTATGCGTAGGGACGGCCAGCTGGACTCCCTGTGGCCGGTAGAGATGGAGCGGCTATTCGGGCTGCCCGAGGGCTACACGGACGATCTGGGCCTCTCGGTGAGTGCGCGGCGTCGACTCATGGGTAAGGCCTGGAGTGTGCCGGTCATCGCCAACCTTTTGCGCCCGCTCAAGCAGGTCTTCCTCTGTAAACAGACTGACACGACCGCGGCAGGCGAGGACAGCAATAAATAGCGTCTGTAAACACTGTATGGGTGACTCGTCACTAATTTTACTGGTGCAGGCTTTTTTACAGTAAAATGTTTGTTGTTTTGGATTTTAGACAAATGTTATACTTTTTTCCTATTTCTTATCCAAGGGTGATTGTTCAGTGTTTCCCTACATTAGGTTTATATACATTTACGATTTTATTGTGTCTTTTGCAGCTTACTCAATGTTCTGTTTATCCATATAATATATTTACCTGTTATTATTAGTACTATACTTACTTGTAACAATTGAAATATAAAGTTTGTATGATTACATTTGTTGATATTCTTTCTTTATTACTCAGATATCAGATCATTTATCTACCATATACTCGTATTTTACTACATAAAATTAGCCCACGTCCACTTGTCTACATTAATTTTTCGATACATATCATTTGTTCACAGCATAGTGATCGTTTGGTGCAGCATTTGTAATTGTCTACATTCATTTAATTTACCAGTTGTGTGTACACTAACTTTTGACCCTCTATTTTTTCACAGATTTTGTATACACTATATTTGCTTGCATTAGCTTAAATTTGCTTGCATTTAAATTTTTTTGCATAAAATATTTTCATAAACAGTTATAAAAAAATTATTATGGGTTCTTTCTATTATTTATCAATATTTTACAAGTCGAAATTAATGTCAGGGTTACTATTTATTAAATAAAAGCAGTAATTATTCTTTAACATATTTGTAGATTGTTATTCACTATATTATTCTCTTAAAAAGCTATTATTACTAAAGACTATAATTAGATATAAAACACTATTCTTTGATATCATTACAATTGCCAATGGTATATATTTATAACATAAGATGAGCAGATAATTTTGATCATCATTGAAATCATCGAAGGAAATAGGTAATCGTTTGTTAAACAGTATAAAAAACATTATATGTAATGAGAAATGTTTTTAGTTTTTCGGATTGTTTTTATACATTCTGTCAACATTTATGCAATTTACAGATAAATAATTTAATACAATATTTATAAATGATTGATATATAAATATAATACTTGGTCATACCACAAGATAAAAATACTTTGAGATTGCGGAGTATCTAAAAATACACTCTTACTTTACATATCAGTCAAAATCTTTTCGCTTGTATCCATATAATATAATAATTGTATGGTGAATCCCATATATACAAGGGTAATATAAATTATTTTTCATATGGGTATTTTCTATGTGTTAATAAATAATTAATTATTAGAGCTATAACTTATTTATTAAGTGTAAACAATAGCTATTTAAAATCTTATGGATTAAAAATACTAATTTTATTCGATTAACTAATATGAAAAAGTATGTGACAGATTTAAAACGATTAAAATAAATATCCCATAGGCCATAGCAGAGTAGCTTATCTATTGGTAATACTTACATAAGGTTATTATTTAATCCCAGTAGAATTGAGAATATTGCTAACTAATAAATATATATAACATGAATACAATTTGAAAAGGAAATTATGATCAGTTATTATATTGAATTAACAAAGAAAAGGCATTTCAAGATAAACAACAAATTCAATTAGGTATAATCATAAGACATCAGATTTGTTTTACTTTTTTTTAATGGGTATAATATAGCATTTAACCCTTCGTACGTGGAGGTCGGGTATGCCCATTTTTTCTCAAAGAAATAAAGTTTTTGATTGAACCATAACACGTATGACCCTGATTTTTTTACTCAGTGGCTAAAATACTTTTATCTAACTAAAA
>JAUZND010054242.1:0-19030 GCA_034780555.1 Coelogynopora nodosa | reverse complement strand
CTACATACACCTTCTCTTCTAATCCTATTGCGTCACCATTTATTTTCCAACTACTAGAGGCCTGTCTTCCTGTTTTTTATTCATATTTTATCACATTTGATAAGGGAAGTCTTCTTCCGAAAATTTATGCAAAAATATATTTATTTTACAGCAGCTTGTGCTTTTTCTTCTATTTTTATTTAATGGTAGAACTATAATTTGGTTCTACAATAAACTGCATAATTGGATTATTTTCAAAACGAACGTAGAGAGTTATAACATCAAAAGTTACATGAAAAATAAGCTACTAAACAAACATCAATTAAAAAACAACATTTAAATCATGCTAAAGAAAAACCACAATAAAAGAAAAAGTTTTATTACAATTAATACAAAAAACCCGAGCTTTCACCTTTCAACAAGAAGGCATATAGTCATGGTGTGAAAAATTACAAACTCCTTCTGAATTCTGTAACATAAATTATTATTTTTTCCACATTCTGTAATACATTTATTAATAATTTTCAATTTGATAAATCCATTGTTATTATATATTCTTTTGTATTTTACACATCTGTAATTTTGTGGTAACAAGCTTATTTGTATATGAATGTCTAGACTTTATCGATTTTGTATTCTGCATCTGTTTGGTGTTTGCTTGTAATTAAATTGATGGGATGTGTTTAATTATGTACTATATGTTGGCCTATGATTGGCTGATGATTTTTCACATATTATAATATTTAATATAATAATAATCTGTCTAACACTTTTTTGGTAATTTTACACACCATGATTATGCCTTCTTGATGAAAGGTGAAAGCTCGAATTTTTTATATTAATTGTAATAAAACTTTTACTTTCAATGTGGTTTTTCTCTTGCATTCCTCACAAGTGAACATTACTTGTCTTTATTTATTAAAATAAGTCACTGTTTGCTTGTTTCAGGTTTCATGCAACTTTTCATTTGATAATTTTACTGGTTTTATGTTAAGAAAACGTTAACCTTTGCAGTACCAAGTGAGGCTGTCATATTGATCCAATGGCGTTTGATTTATGATTGTTCGTTTACTACCCAAAATCTACAGAGGCTTATATCGTTCGGAAATTTTCAGTAGTTGCTTAATTTTTACTATTCCATATTATTTTGTAGAATATATATACACACGTGTTCTTGATAACGTATAAAGCATGACACAAAATATGCTAAAAATGGTATTTTTAGACATTAAAAATAAGAAGTTCTCTATCAAAAGGTATTTAAATATTTAGGTGGAAACTTTCATTGATCACTATATTGATCACTTACATTGATCCTTTATACTTTCCGCTAAATAATTTGTGTGGCGCTTACCATTACAACTATTTAAATGTCAATAGTGATCTAATGCACTATAATTAGCACATATTTGTCGCTAAATGGACAGATAACTAAGAATGTTATTAGAAAATATATTATCTATTATTTAGAATCGTATTAAAAATGACACAATTAAATACTAAATTGATAGAAAATATTTAACTGGATATATGCTAATACTGGTGAGCCACAAAAGAGGGCCTCCCCTAACGACTAAATAGGCTTCAATCAACACCTACTATACCGATCTGCTGTTGAGTTATATTTATTATATTTTATATATTTTTCTTGCGAATAATTTTATAAACGTGTCTCTCCCCTTTTTTGCTATATTTATATTTTATTGAAGAAAAAAAAATTAAAAAAACACACTTAAAGCGTTTAAACGTTGTTGAAATAATGAGGTGCATCTAAGATCTGTTTAAGGTGCAATATATAATTAGTCGAGCATAACATTTTAAAAGATATCAACAATTTTAAATCTATAAAATTCATTTTGAAACTATTCATTTTAAGAAATAATATATCTGAAACTAATGGTAAGTAGCAATTTGATAATCAATTAAAACAAAGTATATTTTAGACATATTTAGCTAATATCATTATTTGGATATTTCAAAATTTCGACTATCAAAACTTCAAACCACCGAGAAACACTAACGTCATGCTGGAAATCAAATATTCTCACATTTAATTTAATTATAATAGTTTAATGAGTTAGTAATCCCTTTATTGAGCTTGAAACAAAACTTTTTTTTACAATCAATAATTAACTATATTTATTAGAAACGATATTAATGATGCAAAACATGCTATCGAAACGGTAACTGTTTCGTTTTTATTTAATTAAATGTATATTTATTTTAAAGGCAGTGAAACACGAATAAAGCCAGTATATAATATCATATTTGAAACAATTAATATAAATGTCCCTTTACAATGAAATTATTTATTTACATTTTATTTTTTGACTGCAATTACTTTGACTAGAGGGAATTGTTTGGTCGAATTAACTTAACAGTTGAGTTATTAATTCATTATTTGTAATACATATTTACTTTCAAATTGTAATCAGCTTCAATGATTAGTTAAACCTTACTGCTTCATCGCCTATAGATCCATTAAACATACTTATCTTATAAAACAAAAATTGTTGAAATTAAGAAAAAATAACAAAACTATTTCAACAAATTTAGACTAAATAAAATGTTTGCATAATGTTTAAATAGTTAAAATATAAAAACAAACTCTATTAGCTATACAAACTTGTCATATTTATTCTATAGATATGAAGCATGTTTAGAATTGATCCTACTTTGTATGTTTTACGTCAATAATATATTTCCATCCAAATACAAATAGACAACAAATCGATAGCAAATTCTAACCACGGACTTTATTTTCCGAATGACCAGACATAATGTGAAGTTTCAGTCAACGTACAAATAAAGGTTCCATCACTTTATAATTTGGTCTAAATAACGAGCGGAATGTTTTCTTCAATTATGATTGCTTTATCGATATCAACTCCCTTCAATTATTCTCTTCAGTAGCACGGGTTCTCGCAATCATAATCTTCAAAGAATCTTCAACTTGCAATCACTCCTATATATCCTGTGTTCCATCGATTCCATTTGTAATTGAACAATTGGAACAAGTTATGACGGAACATTGTTATTAACTGGTTACAAGCTCATTTATATATAAAAAAGGAATGTTTTCGAACCACGGCCGCTGATTAGCATACTTGTCACGCAATGTAAAAAAAAAGGTATTAGTCCGAAGATATTTGAAATAGAACAATAAAGAAAAGACCAGTTGATTATACTTTTATTAAGATGACACGTCAATCAACATGTTAACCTATATATACAGACCGCTTTTGGTGGTTTTACCCCTCATCAATATTGAATTAATCTCACGCTCTGACTGAACATTGTATTAAATTAAATTAGAAAAAAATATTTTTTATCAATATTGAGTAGGAATGAAACCTACAACTTATAGCGTTAACCCACGGACCACGAACCAACAATTTAAAGCCTTTAATCGATGTTGCATATCATATAATAATATATAATACAATTATGCATATAGTACTATTTAGTACGGAGTACAACTCTATATGTGTGAGAACATACTCTTTTTACGATATTGTCCGCAGGATACGTAAATTATATTTATTATAAGGCATTATGTAGAAGTCAATTCATGCAATAACTGCGTAACAAATTATCCATCTGCCTTTTTTGATAGCCTTCTTACATTTTTTAAATAATATATTTTTAATCATGAAATATTAATGGATTTATGCGCGCGTACTCATTCTATATTGATGCAGAGAAAGCCAAACTGTGATAAAAACAATTTGCATGTAGTATTGAATGCATTTATATAATTTATATAAAAATATTTATGTTCCGATTTAACCTGATATATAAATAAAAGTATATATATATATATATTTTTATAGTAGTTAATTTGACATAGAGTGATGATTAATTAATTAATTTAACCATTTATTTTGGTAGCAATTTTATTATCACGCTAAACTTCTCTGAAACCATTCGCCAAGTCAAAGATCAGATTTAGTAATTAACATAAGGTTCATGTTTAGGATATTCCCTCAATGTGTATTACTATAATAATAATCCGCTAAAACATATTGATTTTTATCAATTTTTGACAAGCGAATAAAATAAAAATGTTAATAAATAAATTAAGAGTTTCTGAATATATTTTTACTATAACATGCGCTTTCAAAATTCCTTTTTCAAACATTGAGGTAAAAAGTGAAACGCTATTATATACTGAACAAACGTCCAAAACTGTGGAATGAATTAAAGAAAACAATGAATGTCAAGCTAACGCCATGAATGGATTGATCTGAGTAACTCTAGCCGACGCAGGCGTTCAAGTAGAATAAATAAAATTGCAAAAGAAAAATAGCTTTACACAGAAGGTATACACGTAACAAGAGCTATATTTTCACGCAGAAAAAGATTCAATTATGAGATGATCTTTGCGCTGGGCTTATTATTCAGTCGGATGAAAAGAGCAGGAAACTTACTGGAGAGCTTTACTTTGTTCCATTTCAGCTATATGCAATCATTGCAACGAACACTATCAACAAAAATCCATAAATTAAAAGCATTATACCGCCACCAAAGAACTGTCTAAACTGGGCATTCTTATATTTGAAATAAATGGTTAACAATATATGATTTAATATTTGACCACACATAGGCAAATCGTGTGCTTTTAGTTTTTATCTATATTTTGAGTTAAATCATGAATACCTTTTAAACATTATTAACCTTTCGGCAGTGGACCCTTTTGGTAAGGTGAACTCCATGGAAAAGCCAAATACTTCCAGGGAAAACATATTTCCCACGCACTGTCTGCGTAAGCTGAAAGTTTGTACATCGATACCTTAGAATAAGCAGTCGATTAGATTTGTTATCATATTTTTTTGATGTTGATAATATTAATTATTGATTTTACGCCATAGAGTTCGTTTTTTTTAAATGTATGAAAACATACCTAAAGTATTGGAGAATCAATTATTAAATATTAAGTAGAACTAGAATATATTTATTATGAAATTATATTTATTCACTATTATTGATTTAGCGGCTTATGATGATCTCATATGGTAAAAGTATTAGTTATACAATAAAAAATTGAGTGTTTTATATATTATAATGTTTCTTCCTAAAACTTCAAGTTCGTACCGTTTTTCTTTCATAGTTTTGAAAAAGATCGCCTTATTCATCGTTATTCATCAACGTAGTCCGGAAATTTATTTTGACGAAACCTATTTTTTCGAATTTTATTACCTCAAAATGTGTCATTTGCTGGCAAAAATGTTAGCATCACAGCATGCACGCTGCGCTCACAGTAAGCTTTTTTCTAAATAAAAAGCATAACCAAGTAATTTATTATTCTACCGCTCATTATAATTTTTAATTTAATCTTACCTAATGCAAATCATACCGGAAATATATGTACAGGTTTTATATATTCCTCAGACTTTCAAATTTGCCCTAAATGTCTTAATGTCGATAACAATAATGGAACTGGTAATTATACTGAAATTTAGTTTTAAATTCTATAAAATTAATTTTATCAATGTTTTCAAGATCAAGAGAGTAACGTTTGTGTATTAGCACATCTTGTGTCTTTAACAGATACATTTCGAATGCACTAATATTTTCATTAAACAAGTCCAATAGGGCTATCACGCAAAACTACCGGGGGGTCACTATACATCAAGCAATCTAAGTTGGTAACACACATCAACATTGTTGTCAGTAAAGCATCCAAATTTATTCTTCGTATCGCTTAAAGTGCTCATAAACGTTGGAATCCCAAAATACAAAAAAAAAACTATGGATGGTTTAAAATGCTTTCAGCAGGTTGATCTTGACTTACGGCTGTCCGGAATAAGCTCATTTAATCCGTGTAACAGAATTGAAAGATGGGCTAAAAAGGATGGGAACCCCATCGAAGTTGAACCTTCCTCTGTTCTGTAAAAATTATTGCAGAAGGATTACATCGAACATTCTTAATAAAGGTCACATGCTTTACCATCCACTCACACAGCCACGTAAAAAATATCTTAATAACTACAGATGGCATCATTTGTAAACGTATTTTATATTTAAATATATTTTTTTAAATATAAAATACTCCAATTATTTCGAAGTACTTGATGTGTACTGTACAAATCTCATTGCATCAAAAAATTAATGAATTATGACTGTAATTGTATAATAACCGTATTAACCGAAATTGTAAATTAACGTATTAACCGAAATTGTATATTAACCGTATTAACCGAAATTGTATATTAACTGTATCAACCGAAATTGTATATTAACCGTATTACCCGAAATTGTATATTAACTGTATACATAACTCTAACTGGAATATTGATTTGTATCAATGTTCAATGTATTATACAGTCCAGTTATAACTGTGAGATGGGATGCGGGGTAGCCTATTACTCATCTATATGATCTATGACTATAATGGTTGGGTGAGTTCGAGATAGTCCGTCTATAGAAGGAAACCACTCACTCAGCTGGGAGCTCTTCATCACCGTCGCTCTGCCCGGGAATGTCGACATGAATCCAAACGGAGCGTTGTGCCAGTGGGCGCATTCGTGGCTGTTGGATAAATTCTTCATACTGGTAATCTGTCATAATGAAAAGTAATGATCAATAGAAAAGAGAGAGAAAGAGAGAGAGAGAAATAAGATTTAAGTGAAAATTGCCTTTTACTACGTAAAATTTCAATTATAATTCTTTTTTTTTAAATTGTCGTCCCCCAATCATTTATTATCTATGTATCTTCATTTTTGTCGTTTTCAATTTCTAATCCACTATGAACTACATAACCTCCAGAATCTACATTAATATGCACCATACAATCATGGAACTCCTTTTGATAATGTTAACTTAATATATTAATTATGTATGTATATAAAAATTAAATTTATAATTCTCAATGAAATAAATTTTTTACATAATGCGCCGTTTTTATAATAAAAACGTTAGTATTTTTTATATATTTGCAACATATTATATAGAAATATGTTAAACACATTTGTGCATTAATAAGCAAAACATTAGTAAGCTAATAATCCTAATTTAATTAATGTATTTTAAATAAATGCCCAGCAATGTGAAATTCGATGTAAAAAGGTAATGTACATTGAGTGTGCTTATTATAATATTTTACAAATATTCAGAATTTTTATACATTATTAAAAACATTATATTAAATTTGTAATGATGAGACGAGTAAGTTATTTGTAATACTAATTGCTCTGATAATGAAATAATTAAATTTAGTCTATTTTCAGAGAGCCTTTTATGGATTATATTTGTTTCGTCTTATTTAAAAGGTTTTAAAAGTAAGAGTTAATTTTAGGTGTTGTAAATGTCAGAAAACCAGCATAAATACCTCACACCCGTATCAATAAACAACACTATATGGGTTTGTTAAATGATTTTCGTTTTGGTTCAGAAATGTTAAAAAAATCTATATTAAAATGTGTCATTAAAGATTAACAGTACTCAAGTACACAATGCAAAGTATGTTAAATTACTAATATTTTAGAGAAAATCTAAAATTGTGTTGCTTATCGTTGAAATTTATTATTTTCTGTTTCGATTTTATATCACCTGTTTTGAAAAACATAGCAATAATTTTACAATTATTATTAACAAATAATTATTTTGGTGGTGAAACGACTGAAATTTGTGACTCAATGTGTTGTCAAAATGACAAAATAAATGCAAGTATATTCCTAAAGGGACAATAAGAAAATAAGTATTAACATGTAAGTGTAATATATGACATATTGTATAAAACAAATATAATTTGTAATTAGAAATAGTAATGTTTCCCATAATGTCCTCAAAGCTGAAATGTGTTAAGCTTAATGCGAAATGATTGAAGATAATTATCCGAATATTTCTTCAACGGTTTTTTTCTTCTCTATATCGAAATGCGGAATAAAATAAAATACAATAACTTTCTTCTCAATTTTCAATTGCGGTATTCTCTTTTTTAAACAATATTATTATTAGTTGTAAAATTAACGAAATTATTTGCTTTTCATTTTTCCGTCAATCATTTATTATACACTCTGTAGGTATAACAAACACTCTGCTATAAAATCCGATATGATATATTTGATTATATTGGCACCTATAATATGAAACACATTGAAGATTTGATTAAGTTTTTGAAATTTGAATTTTAAAATTAAATATATATATATACGAACTTATAAAATGACAAGATTATTTTAACTGACAATATTTAGATTTTAATTTTATATTAGTTAGGTTAATTGTTTACCACCAAAGCGCAAGTGAAAGTCAAACAACGTGCCAGGCAATTAGAATTCATTTTATTGAAAAAGATGTTCAATAATTTATCACTCCATGCAGTATAAACGCATATAGTATGAAACCGCACCGCATTCTTGTAACTCTGCCTACGGAGGTGGGGAAAGGTGTGGGAGCTATAATAGATATATCCTCAATGCGATGAGCTTCTCTGGTTGGAAAGGAATTGGTAATTAAATCTATAGAATTCTATTTTTATCGATGAGTTGAAAACTCACGCGATTTAAAAAAAAAATCAATATTTAGTAATATACTTCTCATACATAAATAGAGAATGACAAACTTTTGGTGATAAATTGAATATAAAAAAGAACTAGGGAATGTTTAAGAATTGTACAGTTGCAATAATAAGCACATAAATCATAACTTGATCAATGTTACTGAAAATAGGATTTTAGCAGCAGCGTAAAAGTTAATTTGAAAAGGAAAAATACATTTTATTCCATAAAATAATTGCTTAAAAGAATGATTAAATAAACTCTTTAAAATTGTGTGAAATATTTTAGTATATCATTGTAGCAAAGTATTCGTCAAATTTGTCTGCCATTGAGGATGAAATAAAACGAAAGGTAAGCTTTTTTTAGTAATTATAAATTTTAAAAAATTATTAAATATAGTCACAATTATAGTAATAATATGTGACTATATTTATAATCTGTTCAATAGTAGTTTATTAGTGTCCCTTTTTTCTTTAATTTTTTCGGGAAACTAACAGTGCCATGCTAATGAATATTTTAATTCAATTTAAATATATGACATTTATTTAACTGTTAATATTATTAATCTGATGATAAGGTAAAAGGTTAAATACAATATTTTAAAATACAATTTGTAATATTTAATATATATATATATATATTAATACAGTTAGCAGTTAATATATTCCTCGTTATAATATAAATAACAATACATGCAAATAAATACAATACAATAGATTTTGGTCTATCTAAAGAAAAACAGTGTTTAATAAGAAGAACATATTTTATAATTGTCGCTAATATGACTATATGACTAATATTACTTTATCCTATATATGTAGTAGTAGCCATAACATTAAAGACAGGTTTTGATGAAAACGGTAATAATAAGTTTTCCAAGGGAAATAAATATTGATTTTTACATCCTCTCTTTTATTTTATTTTAATCATAGTTAGGTATTGTTAATTACAAAAAGTCAAGAATTTATGCACGATTAAACTTTGAAGTTATTTATGAAATTGTCAATTTATTCCGTATTTTATCATAATAGCATTTATCTATATGGAATATAACAAAATTATATGATTTGCATGTTATATAATTATGTATAATTACATTTAATTTGTATTCATATCTTGTACAATTATATAATTTGCTTAAAGTAATAATTCAATCTATGATATTTATACTCCTAATATGTTCATATATTTAATATAATTCAATACTGAAAATAAAACAACTGCTCAATTTGCGTAGTCATTAATACTGAAAAGTTATTGGCTTATTTACATCCTCATATAATCCATAAAAGTAATCAACATTAATGTAGACTCGCAAGTTACAATCAATAACACTAAATTAAAAAATAGACGGAAGTTATTAGTTCTCTGAAATAATAAAAAATAATAAAAAATAATCAATTCATTCAATAAAACTCCAATTTTTGTCAAAGTTTACTTGATTGTTTGTTTGGATTCTAAATTATTCATTTCTTTATTTGAATATAACACAATGTCTACATCTGATAATATATGCACTATGTCTGATACAATAAAAAGCTTATTATTTGAAATAAATTTTTATCAGAACAGGTGATAAATCAATCTAAACATTTTGTAAACAAAATAATCAGAATTAAATTTGAACAATTTATTATTTAATCACTATAACGTCTTATTAATTAGTGCATGTGAGTGTTTGTTTTATGCTGTTAATTTACGATTATGTTTTAACGTCATTCGTTTAAAATATTTAAAAAATTATTTAAAGTATAACAATTTCTTATTATTTTTTTAATCAATAAATGTATTTATTAAAAGTACAATCAGCTATATGTATATCAGGAAAATATATTATAATCTATATAGGATTGTCAATCAAATTAATTTTCGTCAGATTCAATATTTTATTCAAATATTTCAAGATGTGACATATTTTACAAAAAAAATTAGGAAAATTAAAACTTGATTTTATAACAACATTATTTTAAAGTGGCAAAAGGTGAAACCGGTAGAAAACGTGATCTATTTCTCTGTTAATTCAATGGATATCTTAGTAACTTGATATTGATCACCGTCTTCGTTTGCATGCACGAAATAGAAGAGAGAGGCCTCTACATATGTTATAAGGCACGCTTTATTCAGGAAATTATGGATAGGGTAATGAATACAACTCCCCTTTGTATATTAATATAGAAAATAATTTTTTTAAATATTAATAATAGTGCAAATTGAGGGATGGGGGCTATGCATTTTTTGGAAATTTCGTCCCCCAATTGTACCTGAAGCTATTAAATAATGCACCCCCAAAAAAATGAATAAATTACGAAGAAGTAGCTTCTGAAATACTTTAGAGTAGATAAATCTCCAGAGTGATACTGATATACAATGTAGGTATGTGTGAGACAAATATGAAAAGAATCTGTTTTCTTTAGAGAATATATTATAAGCACGGTAATATAAAATAAATATTGTAGTACTAGGTTTTAATTTTCAGTCTGATGTTGCCCCTTTTTACTTTTCAGTCTAATGTTGGCCCTCTTAATTTTCAGTATGATGCCTCCCTCCTTGTATTTCAGTTTGATATTTCCCCCTTTTACTTTTCGGTCTAATGTAAGCCCTCATGGGGATTCGGAGACTCATCCTTTACATGAGATTTGTCTCATCCGGTTTGTTTAATAAGGGTATGAGTTCAGAAAATGTATGTCAAAGAACTATCGGAAAGCGAAGCCGATATATATTTCTATAATTTCAAAAGAATAACAAAATTAAAACGATAAAATATAATAAAGAATGAATAGAACAAAACAATCATCTCGTTCTAAACTCAGTAGCCATACAACATCAATATAAATACCCAGGCTTCCCTTTACTATTAAATATAGCAGAGTGTAGCAGCTGAATAACAAAACTAATTCGAGCTATAAAATGAAATAAGACAACATATGGTGGTTTCGATTTTGTTGAATATCAAAAGTTTATATTTTTAATGCTTCCGTTCAATAGAATTATTTCGGTAACACATAGAATCCTTAACGTTACTTGTGGTTAACGATATAATTAATTTCTTAGTATTTATGTTCTAAGAGAAAATTCGAAAATAAATTAAATATATTTCAGGCTAAGTAGTCCAACGAATTCCAAAAAATAATATATACAAATAGAAATGAAACATTAAAATGCTTTCTCTACAACCAAGAATGAAAATAATCAAATTGTACAGTTATAATTCAATTTAAAATTATAATTTCATATATCCAAATACAAAAAGATTTTAGTTGCTTTTATACGAGCTGTTACATAATATAAACATATAAGTCCTCTTTAACTGGCTTTAATTTAGCATATTGCATTTTTTCGTTTTTAGAATATAGTCCAACTTTAAAAAAAAACATTCATACGTTCTTGCGCTTATTTAATCGAAGACTGCTTGAATAAAGTCGTATAATACAATCAATACATATTTTTATAGTTTTAGTTTTCAATTAAAAATAGTTACATGACAAATTTTACGTTATGTTTCGATTACCTTATATTCTCCAGTTTTCATTAAAAGAAAATTGCAACAGTCAATATTAAAAGGAATAGTACAGGCCTTAATGTTTGTTTTCCCAAGTGATAGTGTATATATGTATAATGCCAATGTTGATCCTGACATTGCAAACTGAAATTAAAATTATTTTAACAAAATCGTGATTCGTCAAGTTTTAGCAGCGGAGTTGACATTGATTTATTTTACACTTAAGATAAACTATATATTATGCTGTTCTTTAAAAGCCGAATCGTTTAAAATTATATATACATATACCAGAATTATTGTTTCTCAAAAACTCACTGTCAAAAACTTCCGAAAGCGTGCTGAAATAAAAATTAATCGAATAATTTTTCGCAAAAATTCATTATTGTAAGTCGATAATAATATTTGGCTTCTAATAATTTCATCAATTTTATCTGTTTCTAAATGTATAGCTATTCCCGTTCCTTTCTTTATTCTGAACTAAAATATGTATCTATACTGAATGTATCGCTCTTTTTCACTTTACAATTTGTCAAATAGTCTGTTGAGAATATTGAAACAAAATATATACTTTTCTTTTATGTAAACTGTTGTAATTAGCTAAAATAATCAATTAAAATTGATTCACTAAAATCAATATTACGTATCACTAACGCTTTGACGATGACAAGTTAGTTAGACCACTAAATATATCAATAATTTTTCGCCCAGTTCAAATTAATTCTGATATGTCTGAAATTATTATGGCTGTATACAAAATACTTGAAAGAACACCTGGCTACTACATTTACTCATAATTGAGCCATATGTTTTATAACTTTAAATATTGGTTATAACGTAGTATATTTAGGGTTAAACTTGAATTAGTTAGAAAATTTTAACTTTTGTGTCACCAGTGCCATATCGTCGTCAAAGGGTTAAAAATATGTAAAAGTAATTTTATACAGAACAATACGGACAATTGTACAATAACAACATTATTTACACTTAAAAAATATCTGAGTTTAATCTTTCATAGTCAATTCATTCAACTAAAATGATCCAAATCATCCAATTATTTAACTGTTATACTGGATAATGCATCATTTTAATAAGACTGTATCATTTTTAGTTGTTTTTATTCCAGACTTGAATATATTCAGACTTGAAACTTTGTACTTACGATTAGTGCCCAGGTCATGAACTGTTAAAACGACAACCTCGTTGCCTGCCATATTACCCTGAAATAAAAGAAAAAATGATACCACATATTACTATTCAAATGGAAATTTACTCTTTACCGCCCACGTGGGAATATAATTTCAATTGTTGTTTGTCATTCTAATAATGTTATGATTTTATCATTTCAAAATATGCATTTTTTTATTGATAGTATTTATCATTCACTATTATCTGAAGTAATAAAATATATGGTGTGCTGAAATCATTTTTGAATCCAAGGCTTTCAATTCTGATTACTTACAATTCTGATGAGTTGATATTCATCGGCTGATGTATCATATGTCACCGTTTCTGCGGCGCCCCCCCCCCCTGTTCCCCAATATTGTAAAGGGCGTTCAAAATAATGTTATTCTATGATAAAATAGCGATTTATATATGGAAAATCGATAAAAAATGAATATCCTAACTCCCTGGAGGGGAAGAGGCGGCTTAGTAAAACATATGACACTGTATCCGACACTGATGTTTACTTCATTAAATTATGAACACAATGAAATATTTTGTAAACGATTTGTAGAATATTCTGGAACTAATATTGTAGTGTACAACTGTATTTAACTTCTTTAAAAAAATATTTTCTATTATTAAACAATGGGAGTACCTTGAATATCGTTGTTCACATATAGGAACATACTAGGAACATACTAGGAACAAATTTATATTTTTCTTGTTATATATACATTTGTTATACTTTTGGTACAATTAGTTCGTGATCGGAAAGTGGTTAAAATGTTTCATTTCAATCATATACCTGGATGTTAAGGGTAAAGGTATAAACGAAAATTTCTATCCCATAAAAATGAAAACAAATTATTCAATATTTTACTATATATTATATAAAACAAAAATTAACATTTCATGTTATAAATATTGTTAGTTACAAATATTCATATTACTTATTAAAAACATCGTATTTCTAATGTTGCTGTCTATACCTGCTAGTTGCGAATGTAATATATATTTTTTTATATTTTCAAATAATGCTATTAAAGATCTAGTAAGTAATAGGCTACCATACAATAATTGTTAAAAAAATTAATAAAACAAACTATTTTAATATATTTTAACTTTATCACAATTCAACAATATTGTAACAATTGAGTGCAAGAGTTTCCACATTTTAATTGTCACCTCGTTACAACAGCAAAAAACAATCTCTCTCGATTTTTCTCTTCATTACATTTTCTCATATCTTGCGCCGCCGCTCTTGGCCTACTTGGGTCCGTTTTCGGGCCTTTCTATTATATAGATGGACTGCCTCTTTCTGCGCATGAGGCACTATAGCCAACCCTTCTCCTCTTCCTCCTACCTCCTCCTGCTCTATGCAGCTTAACTTGGCGATGCCAAATTGTTGTGCTCTCGCGAGCAATTCTTTATTTTCCGATTATCTTGCGCGAAGTTGGCATCCTGTCCAGATATTGGGTTTTGGTGTCTCCATTATTAATTCGAAAATAGAGGGGAGTATAATAAGGGTTTCAACATGTCACAAGTTAGATACTAGAGTATTGCAATGCCTGTATTTTTTATCAGATAAACTTTAATGTCAGAGAAATATATGGCAAACGGGGATATGGTGTTCAAATGCAGCAAAACACAAATAATTATACAATATAGAAAATAAGTAGACATTATATTTAAAGTAATCCGTTATTTTGTGTTTTTGTCATTTATGAGTTTTTGCGTCGCCTACACTTTACCGATAGGTAATTCAAATTTTATTAGTTCTATTCTTAGTATTAATATAATTGAAGCAAAAAAAATTAGTAAAAAAATTATAAGTATAAGAGAAGAAACATATAAAAACATGATAATCATAAGTTGGGTTTATAGAATATGAAAAGAATGACAGTATTCGGCAAATGAAGCGCGGTTGTACCCAACGTATTATACATTAAATATTGAACATTGTAACTAAATATAGATTATGTGCATTGACAAGAAAGTGTCCATTAATTTGTGCTAGAGAGAATTAATAAAAACTAAAATTGATTACTTTAAAACTATAGGTATGGGATGATTATGGGATCACTATCAGATAGATAAATATAGTTTCTTCCCCTCATTACCTGAACGTAGACATTAACCTTGCCGAGTTTTGGTGTTGAAATTTCATGATGCTGAAAGAAAGAAAACGTGGTATGAGGAAACGTTTATTGTTTACTGAAAACTATATAACACCATCGTTGTTAATAAAAAGTAAATTCCTGAATTAGGCTACATCAAATTCAATAAGTGAAAATTGTGCTTTCCTCTACCTGTTTTCATATATTTAATATTGTACGGTCCTGAATATTCCTAAATTATTTTAAATTATCCTCAATTATTCTTAATTATCCTGAATATTCCTAATATTTCTGAAGTAAGTTAATTTTTTACCAACAAATTATGTATTTTTTATTAATGATATATTATTATTCATGTACAATTTATATAGTTACAGTTCATTAGAAACAGATAAATATCAATTAGCTTATTATAGTCAATAAATACGCCAAATAAGTTAATTACAAGTAATAGCCTTTATTATTTTAATTAATCAAACGAAAATCTTGGCACATTTTGTTGAATTTCTTTGTCATCATACCAACAGTAAAAGTTGAAAGATTTTGCAGTAAAAAAGTATTGAGATCACCTCTATCAAAAAAGTCAAAACGATTTTTAATTGATTCCAGTGTGGGGAACACAAATCTGTCGCACATATTCATATTTAGTTAGTATGGTGCCTGTTTCAGTTATGTTATATGTGTGCGTTGAAAGTTATAGTCGTTGGTGAGATTGGGAGTGTGGGATGTTGCAGCGGCATTGTCGTGAATAAGTTTGATGTTTTGAGGCAGAATTGGGTGGGCACCTTGATAAAAATGACGTGCCATGTCTAGATGAAATTCCATACACACCTCAGCATTAACACTATCATGTATTAATGGAAAAAATGGGTTCCTCTTAGTGTTATTACTACAATTTCCATCATTGTGTGTTCCATTGGTGAGTGTTTTGCAATTTGAAGAACTATATAATCTGGTGAGTTCCAGGATCCAATATGTTGTCGTGGTTGCACCTTTTGACAATAGAACCACTTCTCATCGATAATCACTAAGTTTGATACTGTCAAACGAGGTTCAAAAGTTTCCAGCATAGCAGTACAACATTCTACTCTCTTCCTCCGATGATCTTTTATCACATGTGGAACCCATCATGACTTTATCCAAATTCTGTCCATATCATCCACACTAATTCGATAAAGCGTCGTTTGTGGAATAGTCAAGAGAACTGAAAAGTGTCTAATCGACAAGGTGTTATCTAAATCTAAAGCCTCTTGAATGATTTGAATTGAATTATGTCTTGGTTGACCATAATTGGACGCCCAGATTTTGGTATAGATTTAAAATTCTCCTTATCGCCATCATGAAATTCTTTCACAATAAGCTGATCCCGGCGTAGACCAATGGCTTCTTCTGGCCACTCTTCAGTGATGAGTGCATCTATATTTCAGTAGTTTTCATGTAATTGCGCCTTAAAGTTCCAATAAGAAAATTAATGCTGTCTTTAGTTACTTCCATGATTTTATGTACAGAAGTTTGTAATTGGAAATTTGCAAACATTTAATAAATCAATATTATTTCCAATAAATGTCATATTTCATTTTAAAACTGGTAAAAATAAATTAAATGGTAAAAAACGAACGTACTCCAGGAACACTCTATATATGTACGAGTGTGGTCTTTATTTATGGTATCAATTACTGACAAACATATAAAGTGGTAAAGAAGGTTCGCTCTATTATTTTACCATAATTTATTTTAACCAACAATCTTTACAAGTTTTCGCATCATTGTGACATATTTGATAAAATTCGGACACATTATTTTATTAATAGTTAAATCTCTTTTTGAGATTTTAAACAGGACAAATTATTTGGTCGACTAATTTTAGAAAATTTCAATTGACAGTGCAAATATTTCAGCTGTAATAATGAATATTCTTAATAATTTATTAATTTAGTTAGGCTAAAAGTATTACAAACTAAAATTGAGTAATTCAACAGTCAGTAGCTAATATTGACTATAGTCATTTCAACACAGCGTTACATACGGCTACGGTTATGTGGTAAAAGTAGTGAGAAGTGAGGATAAAAATAATTAGCATTTTTCGCATTCCATGTATTTTAAAAAAAGTATTTCACTGATTAATCCGCTGTTGTTACATATTGTCTACATGAAAGCTTTCTTCATGTAAAAAAAAAATTAATTTGCCAAACGTCATAATTTATGCAAAGAAATTATTTAATAGATTTTGATGAATGTATTTATTATAAATTTGCTGACATCAGATGATAAATTTTTTGGCGATAACAAACGATTTTATCATTAAAAATATCAACTAATCAACATTATGGTGTTTAAGCATTTAACAAAATTGTTTTAATACAAAATGATATTTTTATCAATTTTTATAGCAAAACATGTGTTCTGCTCTAATTAAAGTAATATTTGTGTATCAGTTAAACCTTATAATGAATTTTAATACATTTAAATTGTTTTTTTATAGGGATTTAATATAGAAGTTATGAAATTATTTTGAAATAGCCACAAAAGTATTTCAAAGCACCGGGAAAACCGTTTTTTAATAGACATCAAATTTTGATATTGCTGCTATAACCAAACTATACAGGTACTTTCAGTAAATATACTGAATATACGTAATTTTATTTTTTATATCTATTTTACTCATCATCCATGGGTTTTCAATATTAAATGCTTCTATGAATCAAATATACATTTGCATTACACAAATATCATGATTATTATATATAGTTGATATTTATCATTTAATTTGAATGTGGGCTTGTTGGAGTTTCAATATAAATAAGTATGAAATAAACATGTAAATGATTGTATAGCTACAAATTGTATGTTTAATAAAATTTCGACGTTTCGTCGTAGTCTTAAAGATAAATGGCTTGAAGATACTAATAAATTGAAATTTATAGTGTTAAAATATTTAAATATAAACACTCAGTTTGATAAATAAATGGAATAGATTATTATTTATAAATTATAAAGAAGTCCTCTGTGTACGATTTTACTAAACATTATAGGTTTCAATATAAATTGGTTAGTAAATATTAATAAATTTATACTGTTATCACATTATGTATAAGTGCAATTTTATGTCGATGTATACTATAAAAAGCCTTTATTATATTAAAAGTGCTATTTGGTGTATTTATCTGATAACGTTACCCATCCATGATCACGATTAATAGCTGTTGTCATTTTTATAATCCAACTAGCTTCTCTAAATAATCTATCTGTGTTGTCAATGGCTTTTTCAATATTTTTCCCCGTAAAAGGCAAATATGGAATTGTTGTTTTGTTGTGGTAGGTTGCATAATGTGCAGCCATTGCAGATGATTTAATATCACCCATAATAATAGCTCGATAATGTTCTTTTTTTCTTGTGTGGAATTCACATTTTGTTTCTCAGATATATATTTGTCCACATAGTTTGCAAGTAAGTTCATATACGATATTTTTTGGTAAAATACTATTTTTCGTGGCGCATTTTCTAGGAGTAAGTGATGATCTTGTGCCGCTACAATGATGATTGTTTTGGGTAAATGATTGCTAAGAATGTCGACAATTTATTAAATAGATAATTTGAAGTTTAATTCGGTTACACCCCTATTTTACTTATAGATGTCACAAAACAACGCGTTTTTTCGGGAAAAAAATTATTAACAAATTTTGTAAATATGCAAAATATGAACTGTAGACATATTGTATATAGTTAAAAATAGGTACATTCCTGAACATAGTTATACATAGTTACCATC